>PUFA01000555.1:0-189018 GCA_003508835.1 Eonycteris spelaea
AACATAATTGTTACTTGTTTATTAGTTGACTTTTTCAAAATGTCATTTTAAAATTACCTGATTATAAATTTTCACTCTATCTGCTGCCACTACCTAGTGGAACTTGGACTGTTATTGTAGACAGCTTTAACTATTTATGTTCTTTTGTCTCTGTGAGTTTATATATAGTCAATTTATATAACTACTATGGGCTTCTAGATTACTTGGAGCTCATCAAATCCAAAGCCAGGAAATTCAGCTTCATAGAGCTCCTATAACAGGAGCAAAGATCTGAGAGTAATCCCTCACTGCTAACCCCTCATTGCAAAGTCACCAAATTCACTTCCTGATGGCCACCTTGGCATCACCAACATTAATGTATCACACACTATATCCTCTATTTCTTCCTTGTTACACTCTTTTAGGGGAAAAACACTTTATCCACAACAGATATTTATCTTCGGTTGAGTTTTTAAGTGTTTAGGAAAAAGGGGAATGAATGAGGAATGATATAGGCATCTTGGTGGAAACGGTCACAAGATTAAATAGAGAAAGAGAGAACAACTGGCTTTGGATAATCTCACCAAAAAGAGAATGGGCATGAAGGAAAGGGTAAGATAAAATTTCTCCTGTCAGTAATGCTTGCCAAGCCAAGGACAGGAAGTGGTAGGCCTAGAACCAACTGCCCCTCAGCCAGCCAACCAACCATTGTGGCCTGCCCTCTACCCACTACTCCTCCTGTGCAACTGTAACTAGATCCTTTGCAGGATCCATACTAGCTGCCAGCTTTGAGGGGTTGGGGTAGAGGGGTAATGCCTCAGCTGCTAGAGCATCTGTGTGCTAGAATTGGGAGTGTCCTACCAAGCCCCTCACCCCACCCCTTCAGAGAACGGGACTTATTTCTTCATGTTCCAAATTGGAACGCAGAACACATTTTCCCAGAGACACAGTGTCACAACTGACACTTAGTCTCTGTGAGTTCTATTGTCGACCACATCAGTTATTGGACAGACTGTTGTGGACCAGCCAGAAAATAATCACCATGTTTAACCTCATTTCTATGGGAAAATGTTTTCTGTGTTCCCAACAATAACTTACAAATGAACTTTTGGAAAATAATATGTTTTTACATTAAAGAATACCTGGATGTGTGTTCCCAAATCAATGTCCACATCCTTTATAGTTTTCCTGTCCTATCGCATAAAGGATAAACAAATACCCTAGACACTCTGAGGGCTATTTATTTTAGAACTCCCTGTAATGAGAGAATCAAGTGATAGGTATGAAGATTACAAGAATATCCTTGGAAATTGTAATAGTCAACAGCTCCTGCCTGTGTAGCAGTCTGGGCAGTTAAGGGGGGAGACTCAGCTGTGAAGATAGGGTTCCTGCAGCTCCTGCTTTCCTATAAGGCTACTATGATTTAGGGTTGAAACCTGAAAGTCTACAGAAGCCACTACTGCTTCGCTATGATTTCTATGTACAGGATAGACCGTTAAATGAACCCCACACAAAGATTAGGGCAGGAGGAGGGCAATAAGAAAATGAACTCCTGCAGGTTGCTTTAAGCAGAAACTTCTCTGGCAGTTTCATTTGCAGCCTTCAATAAAGTCCTCCATTGACTTAAACTCATTTCTTTCTTCTACACAGCTACATACAGCCTTACAGTTTGTATAGATACTGCACATTTAAGTCCTCAATCATCCACCACTGTAACATGCTCTATTTATTATGTGGGTATTAAGATTAGCCCTCGGTTTCCAATTAGAAGACAGACTCTTTCAATTACAAATTGCCCCCATAGCCCTGGCTCAGTATTCAACATATATGAGACACTTGATAAATAAATCATTCATTGCTTGATTAACAGGACATATTGTCAGAGAAACTTAAGTATAAATTGCGCCTAGAATATAAGTCCATGAAGCTAGGTTTTTAAAAACTTTCATTTCTGTATCCTGTGTCTAGATGAGTGCCTGTCACATAGAAGGTGCTTAATAAATTTCAGATGAATTTTGAAAGTTCAGAAGTTCTTGCCAATAGATATTAATCATAAGTGAAGAAAAACCATTGCCGAAGTTATAGTAAAATCAAAAAGAATTATCACTTCACTTGCGACAACATCAATAGACCTAAAGTGTATTATACTAAGTGAAATAAGTCAGATTCCACTTACTCATGGAATCTAAAAAATAAAAGGACAAGCAAAATGAAACCCAGATTCACAGATACAGAGAAAAGATTGGTGGTTGCCGAGGCGGGGCGGGGCGGGGGGGCAGGCGGGGCAGTGTGGGCAGGGAAACTTGAAATAACTGATTAAGTCGTAAGATTTTTAGGGATTAAAAACTTTCTGTTATAAATAAATGTCATGGGGATATAATATACAGCATGGGGAATATAGTCAGTAATATTGTATTAACTTTGTGAGGCAACAGATGGTAAGAAGACATTGTAGTGACCACTTCACAATGTATACAAATGTCAAATCACTGTGTTGTACACCTGAAACTTATATAATATTGCATATATATATATATATATACATATATATATGTCATTAAGGAAGAAAAATCAATTTACATGTGACCTTCAAGGTGATACAGTATTTAAAATAACATACACCTGTACTCATCTGCAAAATTAAGCCCTATGCCTGTGAGGTAACTAAAGATGCTTCACACTCTGTGCTTGTAAATTTCGTTGAGTTGTATGTGGAACATGGGCAAAGTCTGCAATTGCTGGTCTTTCCCAGGTGGTATAGGCTCCTTTAAATCTCCTCCTAAAGAACCATAACCTAAGCATTACAGAGAAAGGAGGCAGAAAAGAACTTGGGGTTTTACTGCTTTGCTAGAGTTGGCTATATTTTTGAGTGGTTTTATTGTAAAATAGCTTAAACGACAAACTCACCTGTTCATACTCTGCTCTAAAACAGGCTCCAAGTGCCAGAGCACAGTGGGACATGGAAAAATATGTAAAGTAACTGTCAAGAAGCAAGAAAAGGTGACAGGCGATTTAAAAGAGACTACAAATCACATGTGCAAAGTCCCTCTTATACCAGCTACTGTGGGTAGGAAAGATGTACCAAAGTCACTATCATTTTCTCTATTTAGAGATCACTTTCAATAAAATATTTGACAATGATTTTTGGCACTCCTTGCTTATGTCTACATGTGAGTCACTCTTTCAAAAGTATGTCATTTTCAGAGATGCCCATCAATGCATAATAGACATTAGTTAGTTAGTTAATGAATTAATTAGTTAATTAATTTTCCTCCATCTTCACAGACAAGATTTATGCCTAGGAAACAATCCTAACATGAGAAGGTCGGAGGGTTTTTGGGAGCTCAGATACCTGCAACATTAGAAATGGTGCTTTCAGTTAACATCCATATCTCTCAGCCTAATGGAACCCAGCCTATAACTGCCTACAAGATCGAGCCCACACTCTTCAGGCTAGCATTCAAATTTCTACTCAGGCTGGTCCCACCCTAGCAAGCCCATTGTTTCTCACGATCAGCTCCCTTGTATGCCCCAGAATCCTCTGCTTTCTTCACTGTGCTTCTCTCTGATTTGTACAATTCTCCTTATAAAAAAAAGTTCCCTCGACCATTTGAATACTAACTGTCCTCCAATGCTCATCCTACAACACTCCTCTCCATAAGGTCTTCTCCAAACACTACATTTCAGTACACAAGGGTCTTCTCTTCTCCTGAACTCTGTATTATGCTCTAGACTCTGGAACCATTAACTTGGATATCTAGTCATACATTGCTATACACTGTCAAATTCCACTATTTCACATATACATGCTGCCTCTTTCCACAATGCCATGCACAGCACTCACTTTATAGATGGTAAATAAGTACTTGTTGACTATCAGTCTTTTCTTTCAACCTAAAATTTAAACAGATATTTCTTCCAATAGAAACACCTGTACTTTTGGCATGTCTTCCTCAGAAGAAAATACAGGGAAAAGGTAATTATTTTCTGGTAAAACTTCACAAATCAGGGCTCATATCTTTTCCATTACATGGTAAAATAGATTCTTCCTTTTGAATAATATTATTGAGAGAAGTGAAGAATGCCGACAAAGAATTTACCTCACCAAAAGGAAATGAAGTGACTGCCTGGGATCTCTTTGGAGGATCAAAGTCACAGAGTCCTGATGTACAAATCTCACACCTTGAAAATCAAGAAATCAAGAAATCTCACACCTTGAAAATCAATTGAAATCAAGAAAGTTTGGGTAACATAAGAACAAAGAAGTGATATGAGGACTAGAAAAGCAGAGACGCTCTTCCATATGACATTATGGAGCTAATCTCTCGTATCTTTAATTTTCTTTTTTTTTTTAATATTTAAAAGACTGAAATAGGTACTTTAGCTTGGCATGAAGAAACTGAGTAATAGTGTATTAGGGTAGACACAGCTTTCTTTTTATCCTTATTTTCATCTACTAAAGAGTAATTTATATGATTAAAAGTCAACTCTTGATAATCTACATATAGACTATTAGATATAAAAGCTATCTAAAATAAATTTTGGGGGGGAGAGGTAGATGAGGAAAAAGGGGTCAAAAATGTGGTGAAAAAAGAAATCTAATTATGGGCGATGAACACACAATGCAATATATGCCTTACTGTTGCATTGTACACTTGAAACTTACTGGATTTCATTAACCAATGTCACCATAGTAAAAAATAAATTAAATAAATAAATAAAATAAAAATTTAAGAATTCGTTCATTCATTATCCATTCAACCTGGTATTTGCCAGGTACTAACACATAAATTTGCTTTAAGATGAGAATAAAAAGAACACTATGTAAAATCTGGCAAGCAAAGTCACTCACAGGTGCACCAACCATTAAACCATTGCTTTCCATTCTATTGCCTTTCCTTGAAGGTGATTTTTTAAATTTCAAATCAAGATATTCCTCAATCCACAATACATTCTCAAACACCAGCATGTCTTTAAAGAATGCCCAACACAAATGCTCATTTACTCTATCACAACATACATTTCCCCAAAGAAGTAGTTAAATTTCTATTTTAGTAAGATGTTGCATTCTCTTTGTTTGCATACATTTCTCAGAAATTATTGATAAATATCCTCAGTTTTCTGGAGACCTAGACATGAAAAACAGGCAAATTATATGACAGAATGGTCCTTAGTGTTCAGGTCTGCTTCACAGGCCAGGCTCTTCATAAAAGAGATAGGGAAACCTGTATGTTGTCTAGGGTGAGATAAGTCCTTAATAAGGATTTCACTCACTGCTTTATAAACTGCAGCATTTCATCACACCTTAATTTAATTCCTTTTTTTCCCTATTGCCCTATTCAATCCCTCCACTGACATGTCTGATCTCTGTAATAATATTCAAGTCCCCGAGAAAGTATAAAGCTGAGATTTTACTCTATTTGTTTATGCAGAACTTAATTAGGAAGGTAAATCTTCCAGAAGTCAAATAGAAATGATGTGTGAGTGTATGCTCTTTTGAATGATCCACATCTCGGAACCCATACAGCCTTCTGTATGGTAAGGTCCCATTTGCCAGGGTATGACAAAGCTTGGAGCTAATTAGACATATGCCTGGTGTCATTAAGTCTTTCTTCCAGATGACAGCAGGGGAAATGGCAATGGCAATGTTGAAATGCAGATATAGAGCAACTTCTGGACTGAATGGACATACACCCCCTCTAAAAAGTTGGTAAGTAAAGGCCTTAAGAAACTGGCAAATGCCCTCATACTTTTTCATTTGCAATTCAAAGGCCAGACCTTTTACTTCCTTTTGCTTCTAACTCCAATATTATCACCAATGGCTCTGCATACCTTATGCTGTGCTGGCAACTCTTCACCTCTCAAACTGATCCTTGGGGGCCGCCTCATTGATAACACATGACCAAATTAGAATGAGGCTGGAGTAGGAAATAGCTGGCCAAGACTGTGTGGCTTTAATAAAGAGCGGTATTGTGCTCCATTGCCCCCAGAAGCAACCTGGATTAGAATCAACATTAAAACCAAATTAGAGTAAATTAGATTTAAAACAAGATAACTTTGCATCCCCGATCAGAAAGATTCAATTGATCAAATTTTCTAACAAAAGACATTCCTTTTGGTATTATCAATATGTGTGCAACCTAATTCAGAAATGACATGTGTTTTTTATGTGTTACATACTATGCTCTTTGTATAGAGGAATTTGATTTTTATTTCCCCCTCAACTATGCCAGGTTTATTACTTATTTTCCTGGTATCAAGGGAGAATATTTTATTAGTCATTATCAGAAATTTGGAAGAAAAAAAACTTTTGTTCAATTATTTAATTTAACTAAAACAACATGCATCTTGCTCTGGTACATATTTTTAAATTTCAAGCTATCATAATTATAAAACAAATGTGTGTTTTAAAAGACATAAAAATTAAACTATGTCATCCAGGTAAACATGAGAAAATGAAAAGACTTTTTTCCACATTCTTCTAGTTTATACATAGACTAGAAAAGAGTGAAAAGGTTTCCTGATTTTTCAATTCCAAGAGGAATCCGTCCAAACTGTTTCTATTATTAGCACACAAAATGGTAGCTAAGAAGTCACTGTGGTTAACGACTGAATAATTCATAGTTTCTGAAGAATTCAGTTGCTTTGTCTTCTCCAGTTCCTCTTTCGAACTGGATCCCCAAACATATTTCTAGCCCTGAGTTGTTATAAAGGAAACCATATACAAATCGTTTTCAGCAGTTAAAAAATTGGCGACACTAAGCGTTGAGAACAACAGCAAAATAATAAGTTGGAGGCTTAGCATGAACTTTTATAACCAATTCATAAAACTCTAAAGATTATGCATTTATTATCAGAAATTATAGTTAAAAATTCCAATCTCTGTTCCACAGATATCATTGAGCTACAATAGCTCTGAACTTTAAACTGTCTTTATGTAGCCATCCAAATAGAATATATAAACAAATTAAATGAGACATATAAATAATTTTAAACACATTTCAACACACTCTAAATTCAAATTATTTTCTATGATGCAAGGCACTGAGGATTTCAAGTCCAGGAAAAAAGCACTTCAATTAGTGAGTGAAAGATATTAATAAAGTTGAAAAGATTAATTTCTGTTAACATGAGAACAGAGGCCAAGCCTGCTATCACTTTAATCTAAAACTCCCATAAATATTAAACTTCAGAAGAGGGGTGTTAAGTATTAGAAAATATATGGAGGTTTTCCCTTCAACTTTATATTTTTTTAATGTTTTTTCCAAAAACAAGCAGTCTCTGCCAAATAAAGCATAGAACTAAGAAACAAGATAGCTGGATTCTTTTGTTTGTGCTAAGTTTCATCCCTGTCAAAATTCTCAATGCAACTAGTGTAAAACTTCAGAACACTTGAAGAGGCCATCATCTCACAGAGCACGCAGTTTATGTATCCAAGTTTTCTTTAATGTTAAGATTTCTAAAGGAAATCTTCCTTAAAGCATGACTCACTTTTTTAAATGAAGCTTGTTTAACATAACTGAACTGAGTGAACTTTTTTTGATAATGCAATGATATCATTTGTGAACACTAGTGTACTAAAATATATTAAAATTCTAATTAGGAACTAGCTTTCCTTAAGAGTTTACTCAGTGCCAGGCACTGTACTAAGTTTTTAGCTGCATTCATTCTCTCATTTAAAGTTAAGAGATAGTATATACTAATGAGCATATACCTAACATTAATAAAGCAGCATATACACATTTTGCTGTTCATTACCCATTACTTACAGTGGCCAAGACATGGAAACAACCAAAGTATCCTACAGTAGATAATTGACTAAAGAAGCTGTGGTACATATATACAATGGAATATTACTCAGCCATAAGAAGAGATGAAATACTGCCATTTGTGACAACATGGATGGACCTCGAGAATATCATGCTAAGTGAAATAAGCCAGACAGAAAAGGTTCAAAATCACATGATATCTCTTATATGTGGGATATAAACCTAAAAGCAACAAGCGAACAGGACAAACAGAGACTCATGGACATGGACAATAGACTAGTGGTTACCAGAGGGTAGCAGGAGGGGGGAGGTAGATGGAGTGAAAACAGTCAAATATGTGGTGACAGAAAGAAATCTAAGGGCGGTGGACACATAATGCAACATATATATGCCTTACTGTTGAATTCTACACCTGAAACTTACTGAATTTCATTAACCAATGTTGCCATAATAAAAATAAATTTTAAAAAACACGAGGAAATGCAATCTCACACCTGTTAGAATCACTGTTATCAACAAGGCAAGTAATAACAAGTGTTGGAGAAGTTGTATGGGAAAAGGAAACCTTATACACTGCTTGTGGGAATGTAAATTGGTACAGCCACTAGGGAAAACAGTATGGAGTTTTCTCAAAAGATAAAAAATAGAATTACCATATGACCCAGCAATCCATCTTCTGGGTATCTACCTCCAAAATTTGAAAACATTTATTTGTAAAGATACATACAGCCCAATGTTCATAGCAGCATTATTCACAGTGGCCAAGACATGGAAACAACCAAAGTGTCCTTCAACAGATGGTTGGATAACGCTGTGGTACGTATATACAATGGAATATTATTCAGCCCTAAGAAAAGATGAAATACTGCCATTTGAGACAACATGGATGGATCTTGAGATTAGCATGCTAAGCAAAATAAGCCAGGCAGAAAAAGTTGAGAACCATTTGATTTCACTTATATGTGGGATATAAAACTGAAAGCAATGAACAAGCAAGACAAAAAAGAAAAACTCATAGACACAGATGACGGTTTTGTGGTTACCAGAAGGATGATGGAGAGCGGGGAGGTAGATAAGGGTAAAGGAGGTGAAATATATGATGATAGAAGGAAATTTGACTTTGGTTGGTAAAAACACAATGCAATATATAGATGACATATTAAATTGTACACTTGAAACCTATATAATTTTATTAACCAATTTCATCCCAATAAATTTAATTAAAAAAGAATAATAAAGTAGCATATACCTAATATCATGTATCACTGTCACCAAGGAAGTTAGAATATGCATAATAATTGGCTAACCTGGGTCAGTTCAAGTCCAAAGCTGAATCTCTTAGCCACTGCACTGCTATACTACTTCTCAAGAGCAAAGGTTTCCTGACCAGGAATCAAACCCAGAAAGTCAGGGAAAGTCACAAATTCTAGGCACTAGACCACACAGCATGTATTGAGCTGCCTGACCCCACACTAAAAGGCCCCAGATGATTTGGGGTCTGCTTTTTATAATTTTTCTGTCTCCTTTCTTGACCTGCTGTTGATTTCATTTCTCCCATGTTATACATAGGTATATACTCTTTCTGCCATTGTCAGCACGTCTAATCTATAGCCCCTCTTCTCCCTTTCCATAAGTTTCTATTTACACGCTGTTTTCCACTTTACAAAGTGCTTCTTCATACCTTATCTCATGTAATCTAATTTGCTATTTTCTAATCAGTTTTGGGATGAGCAACCAGATTACTCATATTTCCAACATACTTAGATAAGTAAAAGTAATTAGGCTCAGAGTGAGTGCCTACAGCAATCTCCTAGGAATAAAGTGCATAAGTCTTAGTGCAAAATAGGGTATCTCTTTTGCAACCCAGAGTTTCTCTGACCATTCAGCCATTCTATGAATTGTTCATTTAAGAAACATTTCCTGAGCACCTGCTATGTACCATATTCTGTACTGAGTGTTGGGGTTATAAGGATGATTAAGCTTTGGTTCCTGCCTTTGAGAAGTTCCAGGACTAGTAATGAGACAAATGTGTCCACAGATTTACCATAGTGAGAGTGGGCAGACAACATACTGGTAGCGTGGTACGAGGAATTATGAGAAAATTGACAACAGCTGCCTAATCTAGCAGAGATTTTCTAAAATATCTGAGGTTTAGGAGGAAGCTGGTATCTCTTTCTTTATACTTTTTGGCTAGGTGGCAGATACTTAATAGGTTGCTGAACTCTAGATTAACCAGCATTCTGGCTTCACATTGGAATCACTTGGAGAGATTTCAAAAATGAAATAATAACAAGACCTGGCTGCCTTGGAAAACTGTTGGCAGTACCTACTCAGCAGTTAATTCCTATGTATAAACCCAACGGAAATGTACACCAGAAGATATGCACAAGTATATCACAGTAGCATTGTTCATAGCAACCAAAAACTGGTTACAACCTAGATGTCCATCAACAGATGAATGGAGAAACAAAATATGGTACATCCACATGATAGAATACTACTAGCAATAAAAAAGAATGAATCACTAGTATCTGCATGAGCATGGGGACTTGTACAAATATTACTCTGAGTGAAATAAACCTTGTACAAATGAGCAAATGAGTACATACTGTAGGAGTCAGGGCAGTGGTGCCAGTTGGTAAAGGGTAGTGACTGGGAAGGGGCACGAGGGTAGCTTCTGGGTGCTGATAATGTTGTGTTTCTTAATCGTTGTGCTAATTATATGGATGTGTTCAATTTCTACAGATTCATCAAATTATATACTTAGATTTGTGCAATTTCCCGAATTCATGTTATGCTTTAATATAAAGTTTACTTAAACATTAAAAAGAAGTATGAAGACCTGGGCCTCACTGCAGACCGATTTATACAGAAGCTCAGTGGGAGGGAGCCACTGCCTCCCCAAGCCCATTGCAACACTTGTGTTTTTTTTTAAAGCATCCCAGGTGGCTCTAATTACAGACATGTCTGAAAACCAAGGGTCTAGGTGTTCCTGTATTTATCAGCAGCTCCTTTGTGACGACATCCTGACAAATGGCAAAGGGAAAGAGTTCAGAGTAAGGTACATCAGTGATTACATTCTGGCTTAGTTTTGCACTGGAAGTTGAGGAATTTGTCTGGATCATCCCCAAACCAGCACTGTGTGATATGCACAATGCCTCCTCCATCCCAGTATTGTTGTGAGGATTAAATAAAATAATCAACCTAAAGCACCTAGAAAATAGTAGGTGCTTGAGAAATCGTGGTGCTCAACTCCTCTTCCTCTTTTGCATCTAAGTTCCTAAGTACAGTGATGAGCAGATTACTGTAAATGAACAAAAAACTCATGCTCCCCAATTTCTCCTCCTGAATGAGTTTCTTTGTAAAGACTGAAGTAATATTATACTTGGACTAGTGATGTCAGATGAACATCAGGCATTTCTGGGTCCTAGTAGCTCACTCTATTAAGCATCTGCTATCCTTGAAGATGAATGGAGAGGAGGCCAACCATAGGAAATACAAACCGCAGACCTTTCTTGGGAAGCTTTGTCCTTGCTCCCATCCCTAAGAACAGCCCTAATCCTGTGCAAAGACAAGGCTAAGATGTGAGTTGGCACAAAGAACAGAAAAAATTACTGGCCAGGAAAACAAACCATCCAAAAATGTGCCAAATTAAATACTTTTGTATAAAATGTCATGTTTTAGTAAAAACAAGCAGACACAATCCTGGGCTGAGAGCAGGAGATACAGGTCAGAGTTTTGATCTACTACTGGTAAGCTGCCTGATTTGGTGAAGTAAACTTTTCTTTCTCTGTCAAAGGAAAGCAATGCCATCTCTCCTACATCCTTTACAACAAGCCGCTGAGTTGCAGATAAGTAGAAGGCATTCCAAAAAAAAATTAAGCAGTAAATAAATGCAAGATGAGAATACTAGCTGGAAATTTACTTTGTTCCAAACTCCAATCACCAACCAGCAATCTACCTGTCCCCAAGACTGAGAAGTCTCTGATATTAACTGCTCCAGGCATACCCAGAGACTACAATAGCCTGAAGCTCACTTATGTAAGAAGGGACTGCAGTACTGCCTGGCATGTAGCATAATATTTTACTTAAGAGAAATCCTTGGAAATGTCTCAGCTAAAGTACAAGGGCAGGCCCCGGCCTTACTTAGGTTTTTTGGAAAGAGGTGCTCTCAGTCATGGAACACCAGAACTGTTGCTAGAGCAAATGATGTCATCAGAGCTCCTCTTACCATGGTCAATGTCAAAATTAAGATAGAAAGCTGAAGGACAAATTGTGGGATTTCCAGGCAAATATAAATAAGTTAGAAAAGCAGTTTAGATCTTGGAAACTTGCTTTAAAAATTATCAGTACTTTACAGAACATCAGCTGAAATTGATCCTATTCTGGGATGCATTTTGGTTTATGTGATTTTATTGACAAAAACATACAAAGCTGAATAGAAAAATATATTCCCTTACTCTATTTTTATTCCCACTACACATTAAGAAAAAGTCACGTGACCACCTCTATATTCAAAACCGATAATAAACCAAAAATACAAATATAAGATTTTTTTAAGAAACAGAGATAAACTTAAGGGCTCTCCACTCTAGAGCTAAGAAACGAATAGCTCAAATACCTGTTGGGTTTTTTTTTTTTAATGACTGGAAAAAGAAAACTTGAAATTAAGGGCATGTTCGGACGTCTTGTAGAGCCTAGGTCTTTCCCCATCCAAAAACTATTCCTGCGACAAACCTGTGTATTCACCCTCCCCCAAATATCCCCCAAATGTATAAATGCCGAGGATGAAGGAGGGGCATCCAATTAGTATCAAAAATAGTACTGTTGACTCCTTGCCCTGGTTGGGGGGTGGGGGAGCGAAGAGAAGAGGAATCGGTCTGATGTAAACCTTGAGGCCAGAGCCGGACAACTCGCCCCTAAGTTTGGTGCGTCCTTGCTCTGCGCCCCTGCCACCCACCTCTCTCCAGGCACCCGGGATCTCAGTGCAGCGGGAGGCCCAGGCAGAGAAGGGACCCCGCCGCTGGGGCTAGGAGCCACGACAGACGGAGGAAGGATGGCTCCTTTCTGATGGGAGTCCTTGGGCACCACCCCAAGCCCTCGCGTTCTCCCCTTCCCCTGAGCCGCTGTCCCCCCAGGCAGGTCACCTGGCTCAGCCGCTGCCCGCTTGTCCTCCAGCTGCTCGCTTACTCCAGCCGCGCCGCCGCCACCTCCTGAAAGCGGCTCGTCCTCGCAAGTCACGGGGCCAGTGAGCGGGTGGGCGAGCCTGTGCCAAGGCTGCGGGAACCATTCAACCCAGCCGAAGCTGGGACCCTGCCTTGAGCGCGGCCGCCACCAGGACGAAACTGGAGAGCTGGGCTCGGCTCGCCGGGGTTGGGAGGGGCGGCTGCAACTTTGCTCCTGGACGCGGGCGAGGAGGGGGCGCCCGTCTCCAAACTCCGTGCCGCGCCGGCAACCTCTCCGGTCCAGGAATTTTTTATGCTTTTTTTTTTTATCCTTTTTAATCTATCAGGAAGCCAAATTTTTGCCCTTTAGTTTTTGCTTCCAAAGCCATGCTCCTCGGCGGACTGAGGACTGCGGGGCTGAAAGCGGCGGGGGGTGGGGGAGACGCGCCCCGCTGGGTGTGCTGGCAGCGAACCGAGCCAGGGTGCACTGGGTGGCTGCGAGCCGGTAGCGGCTGCCCTGGGAACCTGCCTTCGCGGGTCCTTTGGACCCGCTCGGCTGCCTGCGCTGCCCCCTTTTGCCTGGGAAGGAGAGCGGCCTGGAGGAATCTGGCCAGCGGCGGGGAAGCAGTGACCCGGACTTGGATCGCCCAAGTAGGAACTGGAAGTGACAGTGGCGCAGGGCAGAGCAGCGGCAGCAGCGACGGCGGCAGCAGCAGCGGCGGCAGCAGCGGCAGCAGCAGCAGCAGCAGCAGCGGCAGCAGCAGCGACAGCAGCAGCCCGGATAGCTGTGGCAGCAGTAGAAGCCCCAGTGTAAAGGCGGTGGTCACACTGAGCCTGCTGCTTCTGCCTGCTTTAGCCGGGAGCCGAGGGCTGCCGGCGCCTGGCCTGCCCCGGGCCACTGCCAGAGCCTGGGGCGGGAATCCCAGCCTCACAGACGAGCCCTTCCTGGTGGCCCGCTTCCTCCTCCACCAAGGCGCCACTTGGAACCCCAGGTTCTATGGCGAGCTGCTGAGACATCAAAGCAAGGAAACATTCTCCAGCAGCCATCCACATGCCTCCTCCCTTCCCTGAACTATCCTAGGTGCCTTCCTGGGCTCTGTAATAAGAGGCCCCAAATCAAGTAGTCTCTTTGAGGGAAAACAAAACGATTCGTGATAGATGGGAAATATTCACAACCCTGCTTGAAGTTCAATTATTACAGAAATACAATGCAGTCTGTAAAATGTTAGGATGGCCAGAGTCGTTGGTGTCATTTAATGTAACTCATAGAATCCACTAGGAGTGTCAGATTTCTTCAACAGGAGAAAAATAAAACCTTACCCAAATCCTCTTTAGTCTTCCCACTAGCTCAAATTGAGCAGTTAATTATACAAAGCTTTCCCCAGCAAAACTGAGGGAAACAGGCTGGTTAAAAATAGTGTTCAACACTTCATTTTAAGAGAAATCTTCATTTTAACATGAGACAACTGAAGCCTAGAGAAGAAGACTCTGACTTCACACAGGTGGCAGGCTCAGGGCTTGAAGGAATGTCTACTGATACCCATTACAGCTACTGGGTAGTTGTCTGGCCTTATGCCTCACTCCTCCAGGGAGGTACTGCTCTCCTAGTGCTGGAACTCTCTTATGGAAGATTTAGCCTTGACTCATGATTATTAGTAGAGCTGCCTTCCTTCTAGAATTGCTTCCCTGCAGAGCATCCCTGGGAAATGGCAAATCATCCATCCCACAGGCCCTGCTTTGGGGAAGGCACCCGTGCTGTTCCAGCAACAAGGCAGATGGAGTGAGTCAGGGAGACAGGAGGCAGGAGTGAGGGGGTGGGGCAAAGAAAAAGCCATAGTGATACCAGCTGGTATAAGAGAGGAGAGAGAGAGAGAGAAGGGGGAAGGAGAGAAGGAAGGAAGATGGGAGAAAGAAAGAAGCACTAACTGAGCCTTCTATATATTCAATGAAATCCATGTTTAAAAAATCTTTTTACAAAATAGGTGATTAAGAGATGGTAGGGGCTCCTTATCAATGGGTTGGTAGTAAGATGACAGTGTAAAAAGCAGGAGGACATGCTAGGGATGAGGCAGTGGGAAGCCTGGCTGAAAGGAAAGCCAACCACAAGACTAGAGCTGTTACAAATCAATCATTTATGGGGCTGTAGCCAGGATAATGCAGTCAGAGAGGTACCCCCAGGCCACTCTTAAAGGATCAGAAGAACTGTATATGTCTCTGATTCCCACCAAGTTCAAAGACAGAACGAAACCAAAACTACCCTTGTTAGATTAGTGTTGTTAAGGGACTTCCTAGTCACATTAGTGGCACTTGACCTACATGAGGATTTTTCCATATGTTCTGGAAGACTTTCTCTTGAGGCCCGAGTGTCTTCCCTGCCTTCTCCACTCTGTTAACAAACAGGACAGATATATTTGGTTCACAGAAAAGGAAATGCAAATGGACTATAAAGGGATGAGGAGATGTCAAAACTCACCGGGAATCATGAAATACCACTGTCACCCAACAGTTTGGTAAACATTAAAGATGGCATATATCAAGGGCTACTAGGTACGAGGAAGAAGGCACTTTCTACACTATTGGTGGGAGTAGAGCTTCAAATAGCATTTTTATCGGGGGACTTCAAAGTATCTATAGAATTTCGACAGTAATTTTATTTCTATGGAGAAAGATGCTTCAAGAATAATCACAGATGTGCACAAATTTCTCTGTGCATAGTCAACATGACTCACTGGGACTTACCCCAGACATGCAAGGTTGATTTTACATATGAAAATTAATCAATGTACTACAACATATCAATATAATAAAGAACAAAAATCAATGGTCATCTTAGCAGAAGCAGTAAAAGCCTTTGACAAAATCCAGCACCCTTTCATGATAAAAATATTCAAAAGACTAGGAATAGAAGGGAACTTCTTCAACCTGATAACAAGGCATCTACGAAAAATCCATAGCTAATATATTTAGTGGTGAAAGACTGGCAGCTTCCCCAAGATCTAGAACAAGACTAGGATATCCACTTTTACCACTTCTATTTAACATTGTCCTGAAAGTTCTAGCTAGACAATAAATTAAATTAGGCAAGAAAATGAAACAAAAGGGATCCAGATTTGAAAAGAAGAAGTAAATTTATCTCTATGCACAGATGACATGATTTTGTACAAAAAACCCACAAGGAATCTAAAACACTTTTAGAACTAATAAACAAGTTCAGCAAAGTTGAAGTATATAAGATCACTATATAAAAATCAATTGTATTGTTTGTTATATATTTGCAATGAACTATCCAAATATAAAATCAGGAAAACAATTCCATTTACAAGAGCATCAAAATGAATAAAATACACCAAGGTATTTTATTATATCATGTAAGATATTAAATATCACCAAGGAAATACGAGGCACATACACTGGAAACTATAAAACATTGCTGAATGAAATTTAAAAAGACCTTAATAAAGAGAAAGACATCTGTGTTCATGAATCAGAAGACTTAATATTGTTAAGATGGCAATACTCCCCAAAGCAACATACAGATTGAATATAATCCCTACCAAAATTCCAGCTGCCTTTTTTGCAGAAATGAACAAGCTGATCCTAAAATCCATATGGGCACACAAGGGATCCTGAATAGCCAAAGTGATTTTGAAAATGAAGAACAAAGTTAGAAGACTCATGCTTTCCTATTTGAAAACTTTCCGTAAAACTATAGTCTTTTCAACAAATGTTGTCAAGACAACTGGATATCCACATGTAAAAAGAATGAATTTGGGCCCCTACCTCACACCATGTACAAAAATTAACTCAAAATAGATCAAAGACCTAAGCTAAAACTTTAACACTCTTAGACAAACACATAGGAGAAAATCTCAACAACCTTGCATTAACCAATGGGTTCTTAGATATGATACCCAAAACACAAGCGATAAAAGAAAAAATAGATGAATTAGACTTCATAGAATTTTTTTATAAATTGTGTTTCAAAGAAAACTATCAAACTTAGGGAGGCACTTCAGAGAATGCTTTGTTTCCCAGGTGCCTCAACAGACTTACTGGCCAGTTGTTAGCTATATGATCCTCTAGAGAACACAAAGATGGAGGTCACTTGGAGAAGCCAACTGGCCACCCAGAGGGTCAGAAGGCAGCTGTTCTTTAATGTGTTCACCATGTCCAACAACCAATACACAAATAGTCAGTGTGCTGTTGCATCTCTGGCTTCATTTTTCTGCATTTCCAAATTGACCATTTCCAGTTGGCCCTCTTTCTTTAGGTAAATAATAATGTGTTCTGGGCAATAGTCAAGCTCTGTTCGTCTTGCTTTTCGTACATGAACAGTTTTATAGCATCAACACAAATCTATTAATCATTTCCTGTATCAGGCACTGTGCAGAGTACTTTAGGCCTGAGAGACATTCTATCTAAAATGACAAGATATGGAAACAACTTGAATGTCTGTCAATGGATAAATGGATTTTAAAAAAGGTGTAGTATATATATACAATGGAATATTATTCAGCCATGAAAAAAGAGGATATTCTGCCATTTGTGACAACATGTATGAACCTTGAGCACATTACTCTGAGATAAGTCAGAGAAAGACAAGTAGTGTATAATATCACTTATATGTGAAATTTTTAAAAAGTCAAACTTGAAAAACAAAACAGTAAAATAGTGGTTACCAAGGAATGAGGGTGAGGGGATAAAAACCAATGTCATGTAAGGATACAAACTTGTAATGAGTAGTAGAAAAGCCATAGTGATCTAATGCAAAGTACAATAGACATAGACAACAATATTTTGCTGTAATTATGTAATGTGATAAACATCGCCACCATGGCATTCATATCACAACATATAAATGTATCAAAGTAACACATTGTATTGCCTTAAATTTATACTATTTTATATGTCAAATCTATTCAATTAGAAATAAATTAATTTTTTTAAATTTGCAAATATTTGTATTTAAATCTGTCTTTTAGTTAACTGGGAGCTTGAGACTGGATGGTCAGTATTCTTAGCTGCTGGGTGCATCCCAGCTCAGCTTTCAGTCTCATTTTATTAGACATCTATCAGGGTTCTAGGAGTGCTTCCACATGGCTCCTATGTACCCCTTACAGGCATAATTTTACATACAATACTGCCTAGTAATAACAATAACATTAAGAAGCTGTTATGCATGTCTTATGTGCAGTGATATATTAAGTGCTTACATGCACTTTCTCATTTGATCCTTAACAAAAATCCTATACAAGAGATATTATTAATATCTCAATATACAGATGAGAAAACTGGAGCATAGAGAGGCCAAGTAATTTTTCCCAGAGTCACACAGTCAGTAACTGACTAAGCCAAGACTCTGCCCCAAGGTTGTCAAACTAGAGAAGGTATGTGCTTAACCATGATGCTAATATTAAAATATTCATACAAGGTTTAGGCCAGTCTGTATTACCAAAAAGAGGTGAAAGTACGCCCAGTGTCTTTCATTTAAGAAATAAAAATTTTAATATACTTACTAGAAAGGTTTCTTCTATCCGAAGTGGATAAAACTATTTTAAGCATTGGTGCTTAAAGGAGTAAGCATTAGTTGTCAGAAAGAATCCACTTTTGTAAAACGACTCATTCTCCAAAAATGCCAGACCTACGAGGTGTTTCTGTATCTAGTATTCTTAGAACTGCAAGGAAGCTCAGTATATCTTCTGGCAGCTTCAGAGTGCAATAATCATTGGCAACCTCACCATGTTTTTATTTTATAAATAAAAATGAAAATATCATGATCTGTACCATAGCACCCATCATTCTATAAGGGATATAGAATTGTCTCAGGCTACACCTACCTCGAAAGCCGTACATGCCCATGCCCATGCACACACATGTGCCCATATGCATGTATGTGTATGTATGTGTGCACACTCACAGAGCTAAAATTGGGCAATAGGGGACCCTGGAATAAAATATTCTGGGACAAGCGAAGCCTGATGCTATCACTAACTTTAGGAAAAACTCTGAAGCAAGCAAAGTTTATGAGGGGCAAAGCCATTTGTACTGCTATTAACAAAAGTAGCTGACACTTGAAGAATACTAACTATGGGCCAGGTACTCTTCCACAGACATTAATTTATTGAAATATCACACCAATCCTATGAAATAGGTGCTGTTATTATTCCCACTTTACAGGTAGGGAGACCGAGGCATAGAGGCATTGTTAAGTAACATGCCAAAGGTCACAAAGCTACTAGTGAGATAGAATTGAGATTTGAATCCAAACAGTCTAGTGTCAGAGTCCATATTCAAACCACTACTAATAATTCTCCACAAGGAATACCATTAATGCATGTCTACACTTATGTCCCTGGTACTGTGCTGAGCACTCTATATACATTATTTCATAGATCTTTTGAGGTTAGAGCTCTTAGCTCAAAACTAGTGTGCAGCATCTAATTTGAACCTTAAAACAACCCCATGAGGTACCTATTATTGTGCCCATTTTACAGAAAAAACAATGAGGCATGGAGAAGTTACTTGGCACACAGACAAAAGTACCACATGCCTTTCAGTAACACCCCTATATGTATTGTAAGGATCCATATAGTATAAAATAATGCAATGTAATTTATTATACAATTTCTACCTCAGAGTCAGAGTCTCAGCTTTTCAAGGCCTCTGTTCTAAAATGTTAATGGGAAAAATTGACAATAGACTTTATTCCAAGCTCAGGGCAGATGTAATGACCCTCTGCAGCAGCCAGTGGCCCACTTTGGGTTACCTTTAATGGGGAAACATACCACACAAGCTCTGTCATCAGAAGCCTGATTTCAGGGCTTAGATACTGTATCTAAAATATATCGTATTCTGAGTTTTATTTTGTTTTGTTTTGAAGCTGGTTTCTGGAAAAGACAAACTAGCAAGCCACCACTGAATACCACGAATCTCACCCATGGTTTCCATGAAATGCTTCCTCTGTTAACAGTGAAAATAAACCAAGGACTTATAGTACAACACTATCTTCACTAGCAGAGTGAAAAACAATGGCAACAAAGAAGACAACCTGGGTGGGCTTACCTCCACTTGAAGGGTTATGCATCCTTTTAGGAAGTCGTTGATATTGTTGATGCAATCGGCTTCTGTTTGGGGCTCCAGACAGTACTAGAGAAACATAGTCAAATGTCACCTGGAGGCTGTCATTCCATGCCAAGTGTACCATATTCACCATTCACTAATAACTACATAGACAGGCTTTTTAAGGCAGGGAGCAACATTGCTGTCAATACAGGAAGAGAAATAACCACCAAAGGAAATGATGCAAAAATCTAAACGGTTGGTCTTTGTTTCAAATGTCATCAAACTTTTAGTCTCAAGCCATCTCTACTTGTAAACTTTTTCTCATGCTTTTTACCCTAGTGTGGTGAGAGCAAAGTAGAGAAACCCGGACAGTTTTTTGAGCTTGGTTTTGCTTTCAACTAACTACCTCGCTCCTGTTTCTTCATGATAATTTATTCAAAGTATGTTTTCCCCTTTGCTGTTCTCTACATTTAATCCCAATTCTTTACCCTTTATCACCATTTTCTCACTGTTTTTCAAGTTTAAGAAATCATAAGTAAATCAATTTGTTCAATAAAAATACAAACTGGTTCAAGAGGGCAAAAGATCTATATTCATAGTCACATTCCCTGCTGACCTTAAGAAAATAATTGTAGGACTCTACCTTTAAACTGACTTAAAGTGTACTTTAGGAATCATCCATCTTCATGATCATAGGTTTCCAACATTAAAAATTTGGGATTTTTAAAAGAGAATAAGGGTAGTTTCACTTTGAACATATGCTGCATTCGAAACACATATTTGGTTTCTATTGTTTTAACAAACCTGACATTTGGGATTATTTCTCCTAGTTGCTAAATAGCCTCTCTTTCAATGGATATTTCATTTCTTTGAGAAGAAACTCTATATAGTTTTTAGTCAAACTGTCGATAAACATGATAAGCATCTGTTATAAATCATCCCATTATTTCACAGACTCATGTACCCCAAGTTCAAAACATGTCCTCAGTAACAGGAAGGTGTAACATGTATCTCTATGACAGAGCAAGCTTGTGATATGGATGTTCTCCTTGTCCCCTGGCACCAGTGGTGTAACAGGCTTTGTTACACTAATATTTGGTGGCTAATTACTGAAGGATAACATTTCAATTTCTGACTTTTTCAATCTACAAAAACAGTAAGAAAAAAAATGTCTAACTCTTAGAGATTAAAGTAGGAGAGTTCCAAGATTTGAACAACAGAAAATCTCAAGAGTCACATTATTGCTGCTCTCTGGTGGTAAGCACTCCCAAAGATACTGCAAATGTCCCTTACCTTTTCTACAGAGCCAGGCCTCAGTCTGCTGATCAGCTTGCACAGCACTACCCCATTTTCAGCGAGGACTTCAAGAACTCCTCCGGATCACAGATGGTCTTTTTTGGGGAATCTAAAACTCCCAAGGATATAAGCCATGTCACGATTCGCTCTTCTGGATTCATTACTGAGGACTGTCTGCTCCGAACAGCTCTCTGGGGTAACTGCAAGGACTAAGCCACATCCGCGATTGCATCTGTTGTTGTCTTCCTTTTTATGAGTTCTCTTCTGGTGCTTGCAGAGCAAAGCTTTAAAACAACTTTTCTTAGACAATGGTGGAACCCACTCAAATTATGGGATTTCAAAACCACAGAGATCAAACTCAAAGATGTGGAAAGAGAATGAATATAAAAATCCTGGATAGCATTGGTTTTATTTTTCAAAATCTGCAAAACAAATATATTAGAATGAAAAAAAGAAGAAACACACACACCCAAAAAAACAGTGCAAGAAGCTGTAAGGGAAGGAAGTGAGGAGGATGCTGGGGAGGGAGAAGAAAGAAGGAAGCAAGGGCTCTTGGAAATCTGAGGTGAGCCAGCTCTTCAGGGGATCGTGGAAATGAGACACTTTTAAGCCAATCTGGGAAAACGCTGTCAATAAATAGTCTATCTCCATTGAAAATCTGGCTTTTGTTAGGAGGACGATGCCAACAGGCTCTTAGGTCAGACAGATATGAGGCTTGTGGGGAGCTGTGCTGGCACAACAGGGCTCAAAGAAGGTAAGGTGAGAAAACTCTTCCATGAAATAGCCAGATGTCCTCATACTGTTTCACAGAGATGGTATGTCACGATCATTTCTTGCAAAACACGTTGAGTTGCATGGTGACACCGTGCCAAGCAAATAAAGATTGTGCCTGCTGTCACCCATCACTGTATATAAGCAGAAGCTAGAAAAATGGCATTTTACTTTGAAGCCAAAAAGCTATGTTTAGGGAAATAGGCTAAGGATAACATCTGACATCCTGTTTACTTGCATTCTTTAGCAATTCTTTTTCTGGACATGGTTCCACTATACAATCCAGCTGCAGTACCCTTAGCAAAGGCTCAGACAGCCACTTGAAAACAGAACTTTTGAGAATAAAAGAACATTTGTCCTCTGTCTATACAACTGTCTGGAAGGTTAATGTTTCCCCAATGATAAACATTTTGCATTAAAAAAATGTTGCTCTGAAAAAAGCTGGCCTATAACAAGAAATCTTAACTATTTTCAAACATTTTCAGGACTAGTTAAAATAGTTATACTATTGGGAAATTTATGATAAGGCCAACTTTAACAATATAGTCTTAAATTGGCAAATACATGGTACTCACCATCGCTACCCTTCCTAAGGATGCATGGGATTCTCTTAATCTTCAGAATCCTATTCAAAACAGCTTTAGGCATGTACTACCAAATAATCATCTTAGATAATCCTGCTAAATGTTTTCAAAGCTCCCCTTCTTGCCCTGTCATAACACTTATCTCACTTTACTATTATTGCTTGTTGATCTGTCTCCTCCACCAGAATGTAACTTCCCTAGAGTAGGGTCTTGTCTGTCTTGTTTAACACTGTTCCCAGTCGAGTGCCTGGCACATAATAGATGTTCAAAAAAACTGAATGAATAAATGAGTAAACTCATATGGACTCCCATGTATAGACATTACCTGATTACAACAAGGATTTTTAAATATGTTTTAATGTCTTAAAACATTTTTCTTGCTAATGATTTTTATACTTTTATTGAGATTTAATTAACAATAAACTACACATATTAACACATATGATTTAAGTAATTTTGATGTAATGTATATGCCTGTGATACAATCGCACACACACACAATCCAGATAAACCTTTTCGTCACCCCCAAAGTGTTCTTGTGACCTTTAACCCCTTCTTTCTTCCTTTCTGCCCAAATCCCAGACAACCACCAATCTACTTTCAGTCCCTATAGATTAGTTTGCATTTTCTAGAATATTATGTAAATGGACGCACACAGTTTGTTACCTTTTATGGTCTGGCTTCATTGATTCAACATCATCATTTTGAGATTCGTTTATGCTGTTGTGTCTATCAATAGTTCTATAACAAAGATTTGACCTCCAAATGTTTGGTTTGATGTAATTACACTTCTGAGCAAAATAGGTATAATCAACCAAAAGTTTTAATTGACTTTTGACCCATAGCCAAGTCTATATAATGAAAAAAAATTATTTGTCAATAAATGAAATTCCTAAATCTGACCTGCTTAAACACATTTTTATATGTCACTTGGACAATTTTCACAACCGCTCATCAAAACTGTACTCTAAAGACAAATAAATCAGGCAGTATTATTGAAGTATTACTTACATTTTTGGATGAAGGCCAAAGCCTGAGTAATTTTAGGAACACAGCCTAGTCCAAAATGGACTTGTGCCCATTGAGGTCACCTGGATGAAAATCTGCCTCATTTTGGACACTGGCTTTAGCAAATTACTCTAAGTAATAAAGTAAAATCAGAAAAGCAAGGCCACCTCCTCAAGGCAGAAGAAACAGTTCTATTAGTGTAAAGATTGGAAGTCAGGGTTGGTATGGTCAAATGTCAAGAAAGCAAGGAATTCTGGGACAGTAGCAATTATATGGGTGATATAAGTAACCATGAAACCCTGGCTGTTAAGGAAGCCAGTGATGATAAAGAGGAGCTGATGAACAGGGGAAATAGGGTGAAGGTTGGAAAGTCTGGAGGACACAGTGGCATAGAGAGCAGGCTTCACACAAAAGCATGAGTGAAAAGAGCAAAGGTCTCTCACTCTACTTCAGATCTTTAGTACCAAACACTTTAGGCCACTAAACCTGTGTCTTCACTAGCTTCCCCACCTCCATCTTCTCATCCTAATGAATTCTGTGGCAGAACACAATTTAGTCGATTTTCCAAAAACACCTCTTTAATAGTGTAATACCCTGCTCAATAACCGTCAAAGGCTCTCCATTGCCTTAAGCAGTGATTTACAAACAACAATGTACAAAAATAATCACTCTTGTGAGGGAAGAAGGGAAAGGAATGAGAATGGAACTTGAACCAAAATAGGTAATATTTTATTAAAA
Organism: Eonycteris spelaea; assembly: GCA_003508835.1. NCBI lineage: Eukaryota > Metazoa > Chordata > Mammalia > Chiroptera > Pteropodidae > Eonycteris > Eonycteris spelaea. The sequence continues at coordinate 24,373 of PUFA01000555.1, forward strand.
ATAAAAAGATCTGCAGGAAGTAAGGTAAATGTCAACATTTCTTAAAACTGGTTACACTGGAACCTGTTATACTATTTACTTTTATGTGTTTAAAATCTTCATAATTGATTTGAATTTTTTTAACCTACTGAGGCACTTGTTAAAAGTTTTAGGGGCCTTATTCCTCAATACTTTAGTTCAGAAGATCCTCAATGAGACAAAGGTATCTATATTACTAAAGTACCCCCACTTGATCCCGATGAAGGCAGACCAAGGTCACACTTGGAGAAATAAGATGATTTATAACATTTCATCCTAACTTCTGCCAAATCTAGGTCATCTTAATATCCACAAGAATAACAATCCAACATTAAAACCACTCAGTTCCTTAACCGCTTATAACTGTTATTGATGTATTATCTCTCGGTCCCTCTTTATGCCTGTTCCGTGAAAATGGACCTGGGTCCTTTAAATTTGCCAACTGGCATGATATGAAATTTTATCAAGTTTTATCTGTAGACGGTGCTGGAGAGACATTGCAGGAAGACAGGCTTTTACTTCCTGTTTCCTGTGTGCTCACTCCACAGGCTCCTGCCAAGCTCCCAGTTTTTCTGATGCTCACTTTCTGGGGGCATTGGCTTCTTCACTGCACAATGGGTAGCAGCTTCCACTGGCACCACCCTTGGATGGTTCAGTAGTAGTGAAGTGTCTCTGGTGAGACATTTCTGCTATAGAAGGAACGAGTACCCTGAAGAGGCATGTTTTCAGCAAATTCCCAGAGGGTGGATGTCCAGCAAGTCCCAATGACTCAGCACCACATAAACTTCTCTAACAAGGCCTGGATCTCAGCAGCAGGTAGAGAGGCAGGGTATGACAACTCTAGAGGAGTGTCAATTATATATTATTTTTATGTAGTCTGATATAACATAGCATATATGTTAATCCTATATCCTTTTAGAGTTCCATTTACTTCTTGCCAGCCAATTCCTCATTACTCCAATCCCATTATAATTAATAATTTTTTCACATTCACCTGTTAATATACTTTAATGTGCATAACTAAATAAGAATATTTAATTTTTACAAGAGCACAATATCATATGTGAATGAAAAGGGGGCTGTGTAATAAATCTGAAAAGCTCATGGGGGCCACATGGCATGCCTGATAAACTCAGGGACCAAAAGTAACCACACAGGATGCTTTGATCACAAATCCTTAACTGATCAGGCCATGGCAGGTAGTCATGTCCAAGGCCTATAGTGTTCTTAGCACAGGTCAATCTTTACCTTAAGTGAGCTCTGTCCACTGTTCTTATGCATATAAGGTAAAATATCTTTGAAATATGAGTGTAATTGTCTTTTCCTACCCCTCAAAGGCATAACCGCCAGCACCAGAACACAAGACCACCAGAACAGAAGAGCACAAAACCCCTCATTGTTTTCTTGTTCCCGGAATACCATCTCTATGTGCTTTAAATGTTAATTATTAACTGTCCTATACCTACCAATGTAAAAGAAGTATGTGTTTCTGCATTTTGCCTTTTATCCAATCCTTCAGATTTCCTCACTTTGCTTTCTCCCATTCCCTTAATCTACCACCAATAAATATCATGTAACCCTCCTACGGCTCCTCCTTTGATTCTAATGTATAAAATAGGCTGCAAAACTACCATTATCTGGAGCATTTTCTCAACCTGTTAAGATTTTGCTTGCAGGCAATTATCATCAGTTTGGCTCAAATAAACTCATAAAAATCCTCTACAGGTTTGGACATTTCTTACGTTGACACATTTGTAATTCCTAACAACATTTGTAATTCCTGCGCATCACTTAATACTTGGAGTTCAAGTTTCCTGATTGTCTCACAAATGTCTTTTTACTGTTGGTTTGTTCAAATCAGGTAAAGAGAAATGTCCTTCTGAAAAAAGTGGAAGCTTTTCTTTCCAGAAACCCAGCAAATCTCCTTGTGCCTCATTGGCCTGAATGAATACTGGGCTCCTTTCTGAACTAATTACTATGGCTAAGGATGAGGTATATTAGTTAGCTTAAGTCAATCACATCCCACACCTGGAGCTGGGGTTCATCCACCACCCACCCCCACACCAATGGAGAAGAATAATAGCTAACATAAAGTACTTATGTTAATTAGGATTAGATGGCCTCACACAGAGATTTGCTGGGTAGGTACTACTGTCATCTCAATTTTACTGATTGAGATAAGTAGCTTGCCCAAGTTCACACAGCTGATATGTGGTGGAGTGGACCCAGGTAGCCTAACACTAGAACCTGCACTCTTTTTTTAATAACTTTTTTTAATTTTTTCAATTACAGTTGGACATAAAATATTATATTAGTTTCAGGTGTACATCATAGAGATTAGACATTTTAATAACTTAAAAAGTGACCACCCCAATAAATCTCGGACCCATCTGACACCATAAATAATTATTACAATAGTATTGACTTTATATCCCCATGACTATTTTGTAAGTATAGATTTGTACCTCTTAATCTCTTTCTCTTTTTCAACCATTGTCCTAACCCCAACTCATTGGGATGATCAATTCATAAATTATATAAATATCTAACCAACATGCTGCACACCTAAAACTAATATAAAAAATATTGAATGTCAAGTCTAATTGAAAAACAAAAGCTTAAAAAACTATATTCTCTGTATCCGTGAGTTTGTTTCTGTTGTTCGTTCATTTATTTTGTTCTTTAGATTCCAAATATAAGTAAAATCATATGGTAGTTGTCTTTCTCTGACTTATTTCAGTTAGTTTAATAACCTCCAGGTCCATTCATGATGTTGTAGATGGTAAGATTTCATTCTTTTTTTATGGCTGAGTAATGTCCCATTGTATATGTATATCACCTGTTTATCCATTAATCTATTGATGAACACTTAGGTTGCTTCCACACCTTGATTATTGTAAATAACACTACAATGAATATATGGGCGCACATATTTCTTTGAAGTAGTGTTTTGAGTTTCTTCAGCTAAATACCCATAAGTGTGATTACTGGGTCCTTTGTTTCTTGTCATAGCCTTGTTTTAAAGTCTATTTTTTCTGGTATAAGTATTGCTACCACACCATTTTTTTTTCATTTTCATTTCCATTTTCATGAAATATCTTTTATCAACCATTTACTTTCAGTCTGTGTGTGTCTTTCAATCTCAAGTGAGTCTCTTGTAGGCAGCATGTATAGGGGCCTTGTATTCTTATCCATTCAGCCACTCTATGTCTTTTAATTGGAGCATTTAATTCATTTGCATGTAAAGTAATTGTTGATAGGTAGTTATTGCATTTTATTATTCATATTTTTATTATTTTCTTCTTCCTAAAAAAGTCCCTTTAAGATTCCTTGTAATACTGGTTTAGTGGCAATAAACTCCCTTAGCTTTTTCTTGTCTGGGAAGCTCTTTATACCTTGATTCTAAATGATAGCTTTGTTTGGTAGAATAATCTTGGTTGTAGGTCCTTGATTTTCATCACTTTAAATATTTTGTGCCAATTCCTTCTGGCCTGCAAAATTTCTGTTAAGAAGTCAGCTGACTGTCTTATGGGTGCTCCCTTGTAGGTAACTAACTGCTTTTCTCTAGCTGTTTTTAAGATTCTCTCTTTGCCTTTAACGTTTGGCATTTGAATTTATGATGTGTCCTGGTGTGAACCTATTTGGGTTTATCTTGTTTGGAACTTTCTGCGCTTCCTGGGCTTATATTTCTATTTCCTCCATGGGCTGGGAAAGTTTTCCGTCATTATTTCTTCAAATGGGTTTCCAATTCCTTGCTCTTTCTCTTCTTCTTCTGGTACCCCTATGATGCAAATATTGTTACACTTAATGCTGCCCCAGAAGCTCCTTAAAATAGCTTCTTTGGTGGGGGGGGGTGCGAAGAGGGATTCTTTTTTCTTTTTGCTGTTCTGTTTGGGTATTTTTAGCTATGTTCTCTTCCAAATTGTTGATTCAATCCTCTGCTTCATCTAATCTACTGTTGATTTCCCCTAAGGTATTCTTCATTTTTGACTGGTTTTTATGTTTTCTATGCCCTCCCTTTTTTTGTTCTCTATCTCTTTGTTGAAATTTTCACTGAGATCGTTGAGCATCCTTATAACTAATGTTTTGAACTCTGCACCTCATAGATTGCTTGTCTCCATTTTGTTCATTCTTTTTCTGGAGCTTTGTTCTGTTTTTTTTTTTATTTTTTTCCATTTGGGACATGTTTCTTTGTCTCCTCATTTTGGCTGCCTTCCTGTGTTTTTTCTATGTATTAGGTAGGGCTGCTATGTCTCCTGGTCTTGATAGAGTGGCCTTATGTAGTAGGTGTCCTGTGGGATCCAGTGGCTGTCTCTCTGATCACCTGATCTCCATGCTGAAGGTGTGTCTCTTGTGTACATTGTGTGTGCCTTCCTAATGTAGTTGAGCCTTGACCTGACATGTTGATGGGAGGGATTGACCCTCAGGCTGATTGGTTAAGACCACTGGCTGTGACCACAGTGGAGGAGCTATTGTGTAGGGGCTGACACTACAGAGAAGGATTTGCTTTAGTGGGCCTGTGGGGCCTGATGAATCTGCCTTTTGGGTATGTCATTTGTGGAGTTGGTTGGCTGGTGCTCTGGTGTGTTCTAAAGCTGGCACTGAGAGTGGTGGTTGTTGGGCCTCTTGGGAGGGGCTTTGGTGCAGGCCAAGTTTAGCTGCTCCCTGTGTTCTTCCCAGGGCCATTTGGTGTGAGCTATAAATTGATCTGCAGATGGTTTCCACTTGTGCTATGCTTGGAGGTGCTTGGGAGAGGTTAAGCTGCTAAGTGAGGCCAGCTGCCATTAGTGCCAGGCTTGGGGCTGCTTAGCAAGTGATACGGGGCATGCCAAGGCCAGATGCTGCTTGTGTGCAGTGTGTGAACCTTTGAGAGATTTTAGGAAATTCCTTAGCATGAGCAAAGACAGGCCATGATTTGGGTGGGCCCAAAAGTTGTTTGGGGTAGATCTCAGGGAATCATAGGGCTAGGCTCAGTAATGTTAGTTAGGTTGATGGAGACAGATACGGTGCCTGCTGGCTGGGTGGAGGGAGAGATCAATAAAGGAAAAATGGCTTCTGCCAGCACTTCTGTTTGGGATAAAACTGCTACTCCAGCCTTTGCCCTGAAGCCAGACAATTCAGTTCCTCCCTGTGTGTCCCTGGAGCCTTTTAAGCTGCTGCCCCAGCTCTGGAGCTCAGAGCGAGTGATTCTATCAGCGAGTAAGTTTGTGTGCAGGCCCTTTAAGAAGAAGGCCTAGGACTCCAGCAGCCCTTTGTGTCACTCAGCCACAGTCTCCACTGGTTTTCACGGAGTTACGGGAACTTTTCTCCCCAGCCCTAGAAGCCTGAGCTTGGGAGCCAGTGTTGGGCTGGACCCCTTGCTCCTCAGCGGGGACCTCTGTAGCCAAGATATCTCTCTTAATTTTTTTTTACGCCTACAGCACCTGATATTCCTAGGTGGTCTCCCATCCAAATACTAACCAGGCCCAATCCTGCTTAGCTTCCAAGATCAAAAGAGATCAGGCATGCTGAGGGTGGCATGGCCGTAGACTCCTCTCAATTTTTAACCACCATATGTGGGTGTGGAACCAGCCCATTTTACATCTCCAGCCCTCCTACCAGTCTAAATGTGTCTTCTTCTATATATCCTTAATTATAGAACTTCTGTTCAGCTAGACTTCTGGTGATTCTCAGTGATGGTCGTTCTGTAGTTTAGTTATAATTTTAAGGTGGTCATGGAATGATGTGAGCACAACGTTTTCCTTGTCTGCCATCTTGACCGAAAAACCTCAATATTTCTTTTTGTTAAACTTTTCCTGTTCAAATCCCTCTGTGGTTTCTCTGTCCTGATTGGACCTGGACTGACATTCCTCATTAACTTTAATGAATACTCCTCCACTTTAACAAACAACTTTTAAGGTCACATATGTACTTTGTCATCAAACAAACTTCTCTGCCTCCTAAATCATGAATTCAAACATTACATTTTCTAACTACAACCTAGTATCTTTTCAGCTTGCTACTCCCACTACAACTAGTCAGTCCTTAATCTCATCCAAATCTCTAAAACATTGTTTTCCAAAATGATTATACAAATTTACATTCCCACCAGCAGGGTACAATTTCCTATTGTTTCATGTCACTTGATAGTTCAGACTTTAAAATCTTGTTATTTTTATGGGTGTGAAATTTACTTTTCTATGATTACTAATAAGGTTGAGAATTTTTTCTTACATTGATTGGCCATACATACTTCCTTTTCTGTGAAATACTTGCTCATATCTATTGCCCATGTTTCTGCTGAGTTGCTTGTCTGTTTGTTATTGATTTATAAAAGTTTATTATACATTATGGGTACTAAACCAATGTCAGTTAGATGTGTGTGAAAATATATTCTTGTACTCTTTTTTTCATTCTATGGTGTATTTAATGGAACAGAAGTTCTTGATTTTTAAAAATGAGATACTTTATCTCACTCTCATGTAAAATAAATCCAGAATTTGGCAGTCCACTGCTAGCATGCAGCTTCAAAATTCTACTCTCTGCTACTTTGTCATCCTTAGCTTCCCTCCTCATAGTTCAAAATGACCATTTACATGAACTTGAATTAGGCAATGTTTTTTTAGATATCTTACTAAGACCACAAGCAACAAAAGAATAGTAAATAGGTCTTCATCAAAATTAGAAAAAAAATGTGCTTCAAAGGACACCATCAAGAAAGTGAAAAGACAACACACAGAATGGGAGAAAATATTTGCAAATCACAAATCTGATTCTGTATCCAGAATATATAAATAACTCTTATAGCTCAACAATAAAAAAACAAATAACTAAAAATGGGCAAATTATCTGAATAGACATTTCTCCGAAGAAGATATACAAATAACTAATAAGCAGAAGAAAAGATGTTCAACATCATCAGCCTTCAGGGAAATGCAAATGAAAACCACAATGAGATTTAACTTTATATTCACTAGAATGGCTATAATCAAAATGTCAGATAATAACTAGTCTTGGTGGGAATGTGGAGAAACTGAAACCTTCATACATTGCTAGTGGAAATGTCAGAGTGCAGCTGCTGTAGAAAGCAGTTTTTCCTCAAAATGTTAAGCATAGTTATCATATGGTCCAGGAATTCCACTTCAGGAGAAATGAAAATATGTGTCCACGTAAGAACTTGTACACAAATATTCATAGCAGCATTATTCACAATAGCCCAAAAGAGAAATTAACCCAAATGTCCATCATCTGATGAATGCACACATAAAATTAAATATTATTCAATCATAAAAATGAAGTACTGCTACATGCTACAACATGGATAAACTTTAAAAACATTATGATAAGTGAAAGAAGATGGCCACGAAAAAGATTATATATTTTATGATTCCACTTATATGAAATGTTCAGACTAGATAAACCCACAGAAACAGAAAATAGACAGCAGTTGCCTAGGACTGGGGTGCAGGTTTAAAGGAAATAGGAGTAACTGCTAATGGGTATGAGGGGTTTCATTCAGGGGGGTGGGAATTAAAGAAAATGTTCTAAAACTGATTTGTTGACAGTTGTACAACTCTGTGAATATACTAAAAACCATTGAATTGTACACTTTAAATAGGTGAATTAATACTATCTGAATTATTGTTCAATAAAGCTGTTATTTTCTAAAGAGAATTGTACATTAAAAAAAAAGACTGCTTGAGCTCTGCATTCCAGCCATCAGAAAAGAGAAAGTGGGAATAAAAATGACATTCCTCCTCCCCTCCTCCGACTTGCCAATATAGGTGCAGTAGCTACATTTTTTAAAATAGACTATGTGAATGGGATATAAACCTAAAAGCAACAAATGAACAGGACAAACAAATAGAGACTCACGGACATGGACAATAGACTAGTGGTTTCCAGAGGGTAGGGCGGAGGGGGGAGGAGGGAGGTAAATGGGATAAAGGGGGTCAAATATGTGGTGACAGAAAGAAATCTGATTATGGGAGGGGAACACACAGTGTAAATATATATATATATGCCTCACTGTTGAATTGTACACCTGAAATTTACTGGACTTCGTTAACCAATGTCACCATAATAAAATAATAGTAATAATAATAAATAAAAATAAAAATAAAATAAACTATGTGAAAGTAAGTTGCAGACGTCACATCACTTCACCCCAAATATTTCAGCATGCCTCTCCTAAAATTAAGGACATTTTCAACATAACCAAAAATTAACAATAATTCACTCATGCTATCTAATTTTCAGTTGCTATTAAGATTTTGCTAATTGTTTCTAAAAACATCTTTTAGAGATTTTTTTTCAAAGCACCATTTAATCAAGTTGCCCCTTTGTGTCATAGTAACAAATTTGCTTCTAGGCAAAAATATGAGTAACAAAGAGTTCTTCCTCTTTTGTTTTCCTTATTTTCGGGATCAAAGTCCTACACTGCCTGTTTTTCTCAATGTATAGAAAGAGTTGTTTCACATATTTTTTCCAGTTTTCTAATTGTTTATATTGGGAAGGCCAGTCCATATCACACAGTCCTTCATGGATAGAAGCAGAAGTTAGCTTAGTCTACTTTTAATTACGTCTTCTACAACATGTGACAAATGAGAACTAATACAGTTCACTCTTGTTAATTTATAAAGGCTCTTGGGGTATTCAGGATAGTAACATTGTGATATATATATTTGTAATATATATATTTGATTTTTTTCTTAGCTAGTATGTCTTATAAATTTTATTTAACAATTGTATACAGAAATTTTAAATTTTATATGTAATTAAATATACCAATTTTTCCATTTATGATGTATTCTTTTATATCATGCTTAAAATTCTTCTCAAGGTCACTTTAGAAATTTATCCTAGTGAAATAATAAGTTTGAAAGATACATGTCAATGATAATAAAATCACAATTCACATTTGAAGAGGATGAAAAGACAAGTCACAGACAGGGGAAAAATATTGCAAACTACATATCTGATAAAGGCCTACTATCTAGAACACATTTTAAAACTCAAAACTCAATATTAAAAAAAGAAACAAAACAATCCAATAGAAAATGGGCAAACAATACAAACAGATATTTCATGAAATAGGCTATGTGATTGGCAAATAAACACAAGAAAAGGTGATAAATATCATTAGCCACTAGGAAAAAGCAAATTAAAACCACAGTGAAATATCACTACACACATATCAGAAGAGCTAAAAAAAAAAACAATAGTGATAACACCAAATGTTGCTGAGGATGCAGAGAAACTAAATCACTTTCACATTGCTAGTGGGAATGTAAAATGTTACAGCTACTCTGGAAAGTAGTTTGCAGCTTCTTTAAAGACTAAACATGTACTTGCCATACAACCCAGAAATTACACTTAGGCATTTATCCCCAGAAAAAAAATTTAAAATACAAAACCTATACACGAATGTTTATAACAGCTTTATTTGTAGCAGCCCCAAACTGGAAACAACCCAAAGTTGTTCATTCCAGCTCCCCAGCCTGACCTCTCCTTTAAACTCCAGACATATATTCAACTGGTTACTTGCTACTTCTACTTGACTGTGGCACATATCTGTGAATATAATAAAAAAATATAAACTGTATACCTTAAATGGGTTAATTGTAGTGTGTGTAAATTATACCTTAATAAAGCTGTTGTATATTTTAAAAAGAAGAGATGAATTCAAAACATATCCCCCACCAAGGAACCAAGACTATTTTTTAAAATAAAAATAAGGAAGATATTTTACCTACAAGATCCCAAGACAGACTGTAAGTTTACAACAATTAAATAAGTACAGTGTTGGCTCAGGATTAAGTGAACAGATATGTAGGAAAAAAATAGAGAACCCAGAAACTAAGCTATGCATATATGGGAATTTGGTATATTATAGAAAAAAGCATTTTTTTCAATTTTATTTTATTATTCAAGTCTATAGTACATTGGTTAAACTAGAACATAGTATTTTAAATTAATAGGGAAAGCTTGATTCCTCAATAAATGATGTTGAGACAATTGGCCATTCATTTGGAAAAGAGGTCGATCAACAATTCATACCACAAACAAAATAAACTTCAGGAATTTATACATAATCTTTATTATATATATTCGAACGAAAACATATTAGAAGAAAATGTAAGAGGATATGTTTTTGGCCTTGGGGTAAGGAATAGCTCCCTAAAAAGGACCCCCCACCCTCAAAAAAAAAAACAACCATAAACATATGCTTCCCTACTGCATCTCAGAATTAGGCAGACTGACTGTAGTAGCCACTGGTGTTCGCCACTTTTCTGACAGTGCACCCCTCTTCCAGTTCCTGGCAATACTGCAGCTAACTGCTCACAACTGCAACCTTCTCCTTAGAATCGCTCTTAGACCTTGGGGACTACCTTACTCTAATAGCTTTGGGTTTTTTGTGGGTTTTTCCCTCCTGTGGTAACAAATTGATACAATTTTAGTGGCTTCAAACAACTCAAGGTTGCAATTTCACAGTTCTGGAGGTCAGAAGTCAAACAGGCCTCACTGGACTAAAACCAAGGTGTCATTAAAGCTGTGATCCTTTCTAAAGACTCTACGGGAGAATCCACTTCCTTGCCTTTTCCAGCTTTTAGAGGTCACCTGCTACTATGGTCTAAAAGTTTGTATCCTCTCCACCCAAACACATATTTTGAAATCTTAACCCTCAAAGATGTTGTAATTAGCAAGTGGGGCCTTTAGGAGGTGCTTAGGTCATGAAGGTGGAGCCCTCAGTAATCGGAATAGCATTTTATAAAAGAAGCTCCAGGGTGATCCGTAGCCCCTTCCACCATGTGAGGACATAGTGTGAGGGCACCAGTTTTGCACCAGGAAGAGGATCTTCACCCAATTATGCTGGCACCTTGATCTTGAACTTTCCAGCCTCCAGAACTGTGAGAAATAAATTTCTGTTGCTTATAAGCTACCCAATCTGTGGCATTTTGTTATAACAGCCTGAACAGACTAAGAGACCTGCTTTCCCTGGCTTTTGGCTCCCTTTCTCCATCTTCAAAGCTAGCAACAGTAAGTTGAGTCCTCACATAACATATCTGATGCACTCTTAAACCTCTCTTTTAAGAATTTGTGATTAAATTGGGTCCACCTGGATAATCCAGGAAATTCCCCCCATCTCAAGTTTCATACCCTTAATCACTTCTGCAAAGTCCTTTTTGCCATGTAAGGTGACATTCACAGGTCCCAGGGATTAGGACATGAGTAGCTTGCAGAGGTGGGGGGGGCATTATTTTTCCTAAACTGGAGAAATATAATAAAAAACAAAATTCTCCCCAAACCCAGAAATCCTTTCCACAATGGTAGTAGAGAAAAAAACACACACACTTTTGTTATTGAATAAGCCTTAAACCAGATGTGATGCACATCATATGCAATCTACTAAGTAATTGCAAAGACAGAAAAGAACCTCACCCTTTTATATACCTAGGCAGATACAACCTATTACATACATGTTCTTGAGATAAATAATGACTACTTCTTAAGTAAGAAGATTTGACAGCATCATTTGTCACACAGTTAATCCTAACTTTACATGGTAATTGGGATGATCACCTGTGTTAGCTAATGGGCTTTATCAAAAAGATTCTTATATCTTTAAGACAGAAATTTTCCATGGAGCAAGGTGTCCATGGAATTTCAGCTCCTACTCTGCCGCGGAAACTAGGAGATAGAGGTGCAATCTCCCTTGATGTTTACGTCAAAGAGATGGTTCCCAGGTCCTTGAAAAAGACATTCCTGGATCACAAAGCTGAGGAAAGACCTATATAGTCTTCAAAGAATTCATATACATTTCAAAGAGATGAGAAAACAATTAAAAGTTTTCTAAAGTAAATGCTTTGAGAAAAATGAGAGGAGGGAAATCTTACTCCTTTCAATAGGGAGAATTAAGCTTCTTGTTTTAAATTTGTATTTGTCCTTACAATCTCCTCCCTATTTTACTATAAAATAGTAATATTAAAAATTTTTAATTATCTCCATTTTCTTATTTTATTAAATTTATTGGGGCAACATTGGTTAATAAAATTATATAGGTTTCTTTTCTTTTCTTCCTTTCTTTGGGGAAGTTGTAGCCATCTAAATCCACCAAATTCATAGTAAAATACAAAGCAAAACAATTATCAGAACTGTGATAGAATAACAGAATTACTGAATTTTTAGAAAGTTGGGAGATTATCTGACTTTATCAGTGGGTGACAGCTGTTTTCCTCCAGAATACCTTCATGTAGATAAAGTTTCCAAATTAATAGGGGTGGCAGACTTCCTCAGGCAGGTCCTTCCAGGTCCTATAATCTTAAATCTCAAGGTTTCTAGGGAAAATAAAAGCACTTTTAAGTATTGAACATGATAATGAGAGGATTCAGTTAAACTGTGTATAGGACCTGGTCTCATACCCAAATTCACAGACTTGCCAAACTAAGTTCAAAGAGAGAGTCCTTGTTTGCTTTCAGGGGGCCACTATAATTTTTAATAAGGTTCTAGGCCATCTTAACCTGATATATTGCTGAATCTTAGCCAAGGAGTTTGATTAATTTGTTCTACATATCCAAATGATTGAGGTTTACATAAATCATACAAACATTTTCATAATTCCTGGACAACAGTAGAAATAAAACGACTTTATTTGTCCATGTCAGTGTACTCTAGTATCCCCAGGGTGGGAATTATGTGTATTAAAAGAGCCTTTACCACCTCCTGGACATTGGCTGTTGAAGTGGTAAAGTTTTCAGGCCGTCCAGATGTCATACATACCATAATGAGACAAAATCTCTTACCTTTTACAGGCATTAGTTTTATGAAATACAACTGCCACCAGGTTCCTGGTCAAATTGGTTAGGAAGATCTTCCAGTGGAGCTAGCTGCTTGTAAAGAATTTTGCTAACAAATAGCACATCTCCTTAATATGTTTTGGATAATTTCATCTTTTTGGTAGGTATAGTAAGTCTAGTGCCTTTAAAATCCCTTTTTTATTCAGATCAGTTTGCTGATGACACAACACTAACTGGGGCATAAGGATTATTGTTAGGTACTTCCCATAGCTTAGTCAAATTTGGCCCCTTTTTAAATCCATTTGCCCATTTCCTTTTGTGAAACACATTTTTTAAATGAACATTCATTTATTATTGCATTAAAAATGGAGCTTCTAAGTTTGGAGCCTGTCATGTTTTAACAGCAGATTTTGTAGCTCTGTTAAAAAATGAACTACTGGTATCTGAGGAGGCAGTTATAAAGCCCCTAATAAATTAGCTATTAGGTTTCCATGAAATTTTGTGCAGTTTTTCATAAAGTAAATTTCTTCTATTTTTTAAATTTGTCCTGTGGCATATACACCAAACATATATTTATTGTTAATAGATATATTATATATTTTAAGTCCAGAACCAAGAATTGAAGCTCTCTCTAGTAACTGTTATTAATACATCTTCTTGCACAGGCTTAATTCTAGACAAAAACATGAGTTTCCAAGGTTATATGTTAAGTCACCAGAGCATAGGAGGCCTTAAGTGGGCAACTTTTAGCCATAGTACATTGCCCATTGGTAAATATTATTAAATCTGCATTTTGAATGTCATATTAATCGGGTCAGATTTCAAACTTTGGACTCCTCAAAGCTGGGAAGAGGCTATAGCCAATTTCAGTTATTCAAAAGCCTCTTCAGATTCTAGAGACCAAACCAGAAGGTCTGAAAGATTATCATGCAAATGCTTCATCAGAGGTTTTATCCACTCTGCAAAAACTGGAATCCACTGTCTATATTATAGTAATTTCAAAGTCATCTAAGTTTTTTTGTAGGCTATTTCATCACAAAATGGGATGACAGCCAGATTCTCACATTCTGTGGCCTACAGATGACAACACATGCCCTAAATAATTTACCTCAGATAAACAATACTGCAATTTGTCTAGTGAGGTCTTATCCCCTTGTGGAGCAAAAAATTATAATACAGCCAAAGTGTCAATCAGTTTTACATTGCTCTTTGGTTTCTGAAGGTACCAGCAAACCACTAACATTTTGAAAATTATGGAATCCCCTGGTGAAACAAATTTCTCTAAGTTTTCCTGTAAATGACTAGAAAAAACAGTAGGGGAATCTTAAAACCCTTGAGGAATTATTTGCCATGAATACAGGATTCCTTTATAAGTAAAAGCAAACAAGAATTTAGATTCATTCTCTAGAGAAACAAAAAAGGAAGGAAAGAAGGAAGGAAGGAAGGAAGGAAGGAAGGAAGGAAGGAAGGAAGGAAGGAAGGAGGGAGGGAGGAAAAGGAGGGAGGGGTCGGAGGAGGAGAGGGATGCGAGTCAGGGATGATGCTATTATAAAACTGGGCTCTCCAGCAGCGAATAGAAATGATAGAATTCTGAACAATGTAAGGCCAGGTAGTAGCACTGACCCAACAGAAGGTAGGTGTAATTACCATAATAAAAAGCAAGGTTGGAATGTCACCAAGGAATGCCTAACCCACAGGTATCTAATGAGATGAAGATGACTCATGGAACATTGTGCTCCTAGGGGCAAGATAGAAGAACAGAGAACAAGGTTATTGTTATATATTAATATAGCAATTGATATAGCGTGTGTATATATATATATATATACACATATATATGTATATCATATATATGTATATATATATACACACACATACATACATATATAGCTATATATACATAAAATTTTGTATTTATATTTATATATTTAAAAGATAAAAATTAGATAAGCAGAAGTCTGTCTGAGGTTGCTACAGACTGAGTGTTTTTATTCCCTTCAAAATTCATATATTGAAACCTAATCTCCAATGTGAGGGTATTTGGAGGTGGGACCTTGGGTGATTAAACCATAAGTGTGGAGCCCTGATGAATGGGATTAAGTGATTTATAAAAGAGGCCCCAGAAAGCTCTCTCAGCCCTTCCGCCATATGTAGTTGCAGCAAAAAGATGGCCTTCTATAAACTATGAAGCTTATCCTCACCAGACATCAAATCTGCCACCACCTTGATCTTGGACTTCCCAGCCTCTATAACAGTGAGAAATAAATGTTTATTTCTAGTCACTGCTGTTTTGTTATAGCAGTCTAAACAGATTAAGACAGAGGCCAACTACCCCAATGGAAAGTCACAATCTCTTTTCCAATTTCCAAAACTAAGCCAGTTCTCAGACACCAGAATCCATAAAATGAAGAAGCCAGATTCCTATGAGGAAGGACCCTACAACAACATAGCAAGTATACCCAGTAGTGATTTCCCCAGTCCTCCTCCAAAAGGATCCATGACCATTTACTCAGATAGCTTTTGAGGTCTATTGGAACCAGGAAGTAAGTAGAGACTAATATCCAGGAGCTCAAATACTATTGTGGCTGTCCTGTTAGAGAGGGGTTTATGGAGGTTTGGTAACAATAAGGAGATAGGAGTATTGGTTTACATTTGTCTCACGGTAGGTCCAGTAGACATCTCTATGGCTCCCAGATGAATAATTAGAATGACTATATTAGCAGTTAGCAGAATCTTTATGTATCAGTTCCTTGATCTATAGAATAAGAGCTATTATAATATGAAAGGCCCCATGGAAGCCCCTGAAACTTTTCTCCAACAAAACCCTTCCAATGGCCAAGATGGTAAATAAAAACAATATCACATCTCTGGGGAGTAGGGAATAATAAAGATTAACGTCACCCTCAAAACATTAAATAGTGCAAGAGTCATGGTCTCCATCATTTCCCCATTTAATCAGTGGCACCTGCCCAATATAGTTCCACTTACATTTACTGAGCTGAATATGGTATCTTTATTAGAGCAGATTAACACAACTTCTGGTAGGTGGTAAGTGGCTACAGATTTGGACAAATATATTCTTTTCATACCCATCAGGAAGGTAAATCAGAAACAGGTCCTATTCACATGGGACAGACATCAATGTATATTCACAGTCTTACCTCAGGACTATGATATTTTTCCTGTTCTCTCATAATATAGCACAAAGGAACCTAAAACATCTGGATATTTCATAGAACATTATATTTGTCCACCATACTGATGGTATCATGTTAACTGAACTAGATGAGCAAGAAGCAAAAGTATCCTGGATGCCCTGATAGAACATATGCACCCTAGAAAATCAAAGAAAATCCTTACAAAGATTCAGAGGTGAGGCACAGGAGTGATATTTTTAGATATCTAGGGTCTGAGGAATGCTGGGACATTTGCTCCAAACTGGTGGACAAACTGTTGCACTTTGGACCTCCTACCTCTAAGAAAGCCTTCAAAAGTGGGCCTCTTTAGGTCTGGAAACAGCATGTTTTATACTTGAGAATACTACACTGGTCCATTTATTGAATGACATGAAAGGATACTAGTTTTGAATGGAGCCCAGACCAAGAAAAGATTCCATATAAAGTCCAAGCTGTAGTATATGCAATCCTGCTAGTTGAGTCATATGATCCAGAAAGTTTTATTACATTAGGTGTTATCTGTGGTAAAAAAAAAAAATGCCAGGTGGAGTTTCTGACAAGCCCAAATAGGAGTACAGTAAGACACAAGGTTCTGGAGCAAGACCATACCATCTTGCTAGCATACCATGTGAAAGGGAGCTCCTAGTCTACCATCATGCCACCCTGAACAAGCCTGATCCTGTCTAATCTCAGAAGCTAAGCAAGGCTGGGCCCGGTTAGTACTTGGATGGGAGACCACCTGGGAAGACCAGGTGCTGTAGGTGTAAAAAATAGAAAATAAGGGATTATAAGCTGACAAAGTCTTGCAACCTGTGAGGTCAACCAAGGGTTTCCTCACCTAAAAAATAAATAAATAAAATAAAATGAAAGGGAGCTCCTGGCATGCTACTGCGTCCTGGTAGAAATTGAGCACCTGACTCTGGAACATCAAGTAACCATATTCCCAGAACTGCCCATTATGAGCTGGGTTCTCTCAGACCTACCCAGTCATAAGGTTAGGTAGGCCCCAAATTATTCCATTGTAAGATTAAGCACTATGCCCAGTAGGATTGGGCTCAAGCAGACGCAGAGGACACAAGTAAGCTGAAGGAACAGGTAGTCCAGACACTTATGTCATCCACCACTGGTGCCTCTCATTCAACTCATACCTATGGGTGCATGGAAGGGAGAGCATCCTTTATGACCAACTGACATAAAAAGAAAGAGCTCAAACGTGGTTCATGGATGGACAGGCTCAATGTTTTGGTACAAGCTGAAAATGTGCAGCTGCTTTCCTATGTCCCCACACAAGAATGTCCCTGAAAGACAATGGCAGAGCTTTTAGTACTTGGTCATCCATTTTGTGTGGAACAAGTGGTCTGGGGTTATAATATATATTGGTTCATGGGCAACAGTGAATGGCTTAGTTAGTTGGTCAGGGGCTTGCAAAGGAAAGGTAGAAAGATTAGAGTCAAGGTCTAAGAAAGAGGCTCATGGGTGTACTTATAGGAATGGGCACAAAGTGAAGATATTTGTCTTTTCACATTAATACACACCAGAAAGCATCCACTGCAGAAGCATTAAATGACCAAGGAAACAGGATGGCCTGGCCAGCTTATATCAGCCAATCTGTTCTCTACCACTCTAGTACTTGTTCAAAGAGTACCCACAATGGCAGAGATGGAGGCTATGCCCAGGTCTGAGAGCATGGGCTTCCTCTTATCAAGACTGATCGACATATTGCCATGGCCAAATGTCTAACCTTTCCAGCAACAGAGACCAACACCAAGTCCTCAGTATGGCACAATCCCTTGAGGATATCAACCAGTCACTTGGTGTCAAAATGATCACATTCAACCCCTTCCCTTTGGAAAGGTTAGCGGTTCATTCTGACAGATTGACACCTACATATGCCATGTGCGGATTTGCCTTTACTGCCTACAAGGACTCAGCCAGCACCATTATCTGAGGGTTCGTACAGCATCTTATCTACCAAAATATGCCAAAATCCTAGTCCCAATCTCACAATTCAGCATGTCACTTCTCTTCCCATAATGGGAATTGAAGGGCACAGAAAAGTCTGCAGTGTTACTTCAGTAGATGTCCTTCCACTTAAAAATGGGGAGAATAAGGAATAAGTAACCTCCCCGTCTTGGGTTGGATTCCCCAGAAGCAGTCACTGAGATGAGGATTCATGTATATGCAATTAATTTAAGGAAGTGCTCTCAGGAGAACCTGGTAAGAGTCTGGAGGAAGCAGGACAGGAAATGGAGAAGAAACGAAAAACAATTGTGTAATTTCTGGCAACATCTGGTGGAAGTGGCACCATTGGGCCCAATCGGAGTTCGGTGTCACCCCAAAGGCAGTGGAGAGGAAGAAGGATAATGATGGCGCAGACGTATAGTTAGTATTTTTCCTCAGTTCTTCCTCAAATGACGTAGTGAAGAATCACAGGTCATTGAGATTCAATAGTTTTATTAAAAATATATTTTAGAAAGACAAAGAATGCCCCAAGGAGGCACATGGTCCCAGCACTGTAACCAACACAAAGGGGCCTAAATGGCCACAAAAGGGCAAAAAGGCAATAAAAGGCCACCGCAAGGAGAGATAACCCAGAAGGGAAAAAGGGAGGGGAGCCCCAAAGGGCAAATAAAGGACTGTGATGGGTGGTTACAAAGGCATTCCTAGGTGATTGGCATTGCCAGTTCTCTATGTACAAGCAATGTGGTTCTATTAACCCAAAAACAGGCTTCCAGGAGGATTAGAGACACATAGGTGCAGGCATTGAGAAGCAAACATACACAAAAGCCAAGGGCAGCGGTCCTTAGACATCATTAAAAGGATCAGAGCTATATGGGAAAATGAATTCTTGTTCTCCTTTATATACTCATTACTCTCAATACTGGTCTCCAAATGGGTGTGGAGGTTTTCCCACACCAAGCAATTTTGCAATACCATCTGGTGTCCTATAAGTTAAATCAATTCTGACCCTATCTACCTAAAGATTTTATCAGATTCAGCAGATTAAAATCTCAGTCCCACAAGACTGCCCACGCTTCAGACATTAATCTCAAATCCAAGTTGTCTCCAGTGTTTCTGACCAACCAGCTATAAAGGAGAGGTTCCCATGACCCCCTGTTCAGGTTTATTAATTAGCTAAAGTGGCTCACAGAACTCAGGTAAACAGTTTAGAGGTTCATTATAAAAGGATACAACTCAAGAACATATAGATGGGAGATGAGGAGGGCAAGACATGTGGGAAGGAACACAGAGTTCCCATGCCCTCTCCAGGCACACTGCTCCCCACATTTCCATGTGTTCACTAACCAGGAAGCTCTTTGAACCCTTCCTCTCGGGGTTTCCTGAAGGCTCATTACTTAAGCATGGTTGATTAAATCATTGACCATTTGTGATTAATTCAACCTCTAACCCTTCTCCCATTCCTGGAGGTTGGAGGCTGGGGCAGAAAACTTCCAATCTTCTTCCAACCTGGTTGATTCTCCTTGCAAACGGCCCCACCCTAGGGGCTTTCCTAAAGTCAGCTCATTAACATAAATGCAAATGTGGTCAAAAGGGCTTACTATGAATAACAAAAGATACCTTAATCTCTCAGATTGCTTAAGAAATTCCAAGGTTTTAGGTGCTCTGTGCCAGGAATAGTGTGAAAGACCATATATACATTTATTATAAATTACAATATTTGAGGAGGGGATATGAGCAAAATAACAATAGTAATCACTACACAGCCCTAAAATTCACCAGCTTTTTATTTTTATTTTTATTTTTATTTCATTTTTATTTTTTAGGAGAGGCAACCCTTGGTTGACCTCACAGATTGCAAAGACCTTGTCAGTTTACAATTCCTTATTTATTTATTTATTTATTTTTATGCCTACAGTACCTGGTCTTCCTACGCGGTCTCCCATCCAAGTACTAACCAGGCCTGACCCTGCTTAGCTTCTGAGATCAAACAACATCAGGCTTGTTCAGGGTCACCAGCTTTTTAAATATACCTTTATTGATGCGTATTTTGCATATCATATTTCCCTATTCCAAGTGTACGATTCAACAATTTTTAGTAAATTTTCCACATTGTAAGATTATCACCATAAGTCCATTTTAGAACATTTTCATCACTCCAATAAAATCCATTTATTGTTAATTTTGTTCCTATCCTGAAGCCTATGTAACCACTTTATGTCTCTATGGATTTGCCTGTTTTAGATATTTCATAGAAATGGAATCATACAATTTGTGTATCAATATATGTAGACACAATCTATGACCTTTTGTGTCTGGTTTCTTTGACTTAGTATATGTTTTCAAGGTTTATCCACATTGTAGATGTATTTGTACTTCCTTTATATGGCTGAATAATATTCCACTGTATGCTACACTTTTAGCCTAAAGGCCAAGAAGCAATAGTATTCCACTGTATCGATACACCACATTTTGTTTATCAATTTATCAGTTGATGGAGATTTGGTTTGTTTCTAGTTTTTGACTATAATGAATAATTCTGCTATGAAAATTCTTGTACTAGTCTTTGTGTGGGCATATATTTTCATCCCTTTTGGGTATTTGACCTTGGGTCAAATGGTAAATTTATATTTAACACTTTTAGAAACTGCAAAATTATTTTACAAAGTAGCGTATCATGTATATTGCCACCAGCAACTTATAAGTTTTCCCATTTTCTCTCTATATATTTGCCAATAATTGTTGTCTACTTTTTTTATTTTAGCCATTGAAGTGGATATGCAATGGTATCTCGTTGTGGTTTTAATTTGCCTTTCATAGCAACTAGTGATATTGATCATATGTTCATGTTTTAAAAACAATTTTATTGAGGTATAATCTGTATACCACAAAATTCACTGCTGTAACTATTCAACTAAACAATTTTTAGTAAATTTACGGAGTTGTGCAACCATCACCACAATCTACCAAATAGTCCATCAACCCAAGGAAATCCATCATGTCCATCTGCAATTTAATCTCTACTCCTAGATCTAGCTACCAACTCCTTTACCTTCTGTCTATATAGATTTACATATTTTGGACATTTAATATAAATGAAATCATAGGATATGTAGTCTTTATACCTGGTTTTTGAATGTTTTTGAAGTTCATTCATGTTATAGCATGCATCGGTAGTTTCTTTTATCCCTAAACAGTATTCCACTGAATGAATATACTACATTTGGTTTATCTGTTTACCAGTTGATGGACATTTTGGGTTGTTTCTAATTATTGGCTAATATGAACAAAGCTGCTATGAATATCTATGTGCAAGTCTTTCTGTGGATGCATGGTTTAATTTCACTTGGGTATATACCTAGACGTAGAATTGCTGAGTCATTTAGTAACTGTGTTTAAGTTTTGGAGGAACTGGCAAAATTTTTCAAAGTGGCTACTCCATTTCATATTTCCATCATAAGCGTATGAGCATTCCAATTTCTCTATATATTTGCTAATACTTATTATTATAAAATATCCTTCTTTGTCTCTAATAACTTTTTTTAATCTTAAAGTATATTTTATCTGATAGCAGTATAACCACAATAGCATTCTTAAGATTACTGTTTGCATGGTACATCTTTTTCCATCCTCTTACTTTCAGCATATTCATGTCTCTTTGAAACTAAAGTGCATCTCTTGTAGATAGCATATAGCTTGATCTTGGGTCTTCAACCCAGTCTTTTGTTTAAGTTGCATAATCCATTCACATTTAATGATATTATGAGTATGGATTGTTGGCACTTTGTTAATATTATTTTTGTGTGTTTCATCTTTTTCTTCCTGTTCTTCTTTTATGCCCATACTTTTTATTAAACACATATTTTCTACTATATCTTCTTAATTCCTTTATTAAATAATTTCTCTATTTTATGAGCTATTTTTCTTAGTGGTTGCTCAAGTCTTTTGCACTAACCTACACATTTACCATTTATGGTATTCTTTATTTTTTTCTGTAGTTTCAAACTACGGTTTGGTATCACTTTACTTCCTCTAATAAAGTTTCTTTCCCTCTCTCCTCCATCAAGACATTATTGTCATATGTACCATATCTTTATATGTTAAAAGCCTAAGGATACAATTTTATAATTATTATTTTATGGAGTTGTTTTAAAATCCATTAAGATAAGAAAAGAGAATCTATAAATAAAATTTCTTCTCTTTTTAGTTTTCTACATAATTACCTTTACTGTGCTCTCTGTTTCTTTGTGTGGACTCAGTTTAAACTCTGGTATCAATTCCTTTCACCATAAGGAATTTTTAAAGATATTTCATTTTTTGTTTATTTATTTATTCATTATATTTGTTATAATGTAATAATGCTAGCAATACACTCTCTTACTGGTTGTTTATCTGGGAATTTGTTTTGTCCTCAGTTTTGGTATTTTTTTTAATTGCACTATGATCACCATAATAAGTTTAGTTAACATCCATTACCACACATAGTTACAATTTTTTTCCTTGTGATGAGAGTTTTTAAGATCTACTCTCTTAGGGGAGTCTGGGCAGGCGGTTAGAGTAGGAAAATGGGAGGCTATGCTTGCCTCCTACCATGCACATTGGAAATACAACTAAATTAAAGAACAATCAACCCGGAGAACCATCTGAAGACTAGCTGAAAAGTTCTATAACTATGGATATAAAGAAGAAGTCACATCGAGACTGGCACGAAGGCCAGAGATGCAAAAGAACTTGGCCTTACACCCATGTGTGGCAGTTAAAAATCGGGAGAGATATCTCAGCTGCAGAGGTCCCCCTACAAGAGGAGCAAGGAGTCCCAGCTCTACACCAGGTTCTCCAGTCCAGGGTTCCAATGCCAGAAAGAAAAGTCCCCACAACACCTGACTGTGAAAAGCAGTTGGGATTCCGCCCACCCGGGTGAGACAAAAGGCCTCTGGAAACCATGATGTCCTCTTAAAGGGCCCACATACAGGCTCACTCACTCACAGGCACTCACCCTGGGCTCTTGTAAAGGGATGGCGCTTGGGAAGCATCAGAGACATATAGAAAGAGACTGATTCATGTGGCTTTATGGTAAGGGCTAGAGGGACAGCCACCATTGTCCACTCCCATGTAGCCTATGGATGGGTGCCATCTTTCCTGTGTTGAGCCCTCCTCCCACACGGACAGAAATAAATCTGCATTGAAATGAAGAAATTCACTCCCTCTACTCTGGTGTCTCCCTGGGACCCAGCTCCACCCAACTCACACACCACATAATGATTTTTCAGCAGCAAACAACTGGCCTTTGCTCACATACCTCCAGAGGCATTTTTGGTGGCAGACATCCAGCCCCTGCCTGTATGGCAGTCTTTCTTGGACAACTATGGGGGTCTGTGGGACCCAGGTGGGTGGCAGTTGGCCTCAGTGTGCTATGAGCCTTTGTCAAAGTGGCCCTAGGCTCAGCACTGGCTCAAACCTGGATTTTCATTAACCTGCAAAACACCACTCACCTTACCCTGGTGACTCCTTGAGATCCCAGCTCATCCAGCTCTCATACCACAGGAGTCTCTTTCAGTGGCTGAGACATACAGCAGATGGCAGGAGATGGCAGGCCTTAGAGTGCCCTGGGCCTTTTGCTGAGCTGTCCCTGGCCCTGTAATTACGGGAGCTGCCCTGGGTTCAAAATATGGCCTCTCCCACGTGCCTCCAAACCCAGCACAGGCAATGATAAACAGTGGATGTAGTTCCTACTATATAGCCCCAGGGCAGTCCCAAGCAGTGGCTGACCTTGGCGTGCATAGAAGCCCATCTCAAGAGGCCCTAACAAACACACCCAGTGGCCAACTTCAGACCACAATAGAGCACCACAATTAGCCCCAGAAGTGGCATATCCAAATGGTGATCTAAGCAGGCATCAGAGCCTGCTGGGGCAAACTCAATTCTGTGGGTCAACCCCCACACAGCAGCTCATATGCTGTGGTCATGGCCAGTCCTCACAGTCAGTCATCCTGAGGGTCAATCCCATCCATTTATGCACCAACACAATTAGGGCTCAACTCCAACAAGAGGCAACACACACCCCATACAAGGGATACTCTTGGAGTACCTGGCACAGGTGATCGGGGAGATTGCACCACCAGGGCCACAGGGCACCTACTACAGAAGGCCACCAGGCCAAGATTGGGAGATGTAGGAGATCTACCTAATACATAGAAACAAACACAAGAGGCAGACAAAATAAATAGACAAAGAAACATCCCAAATGAAAAACAAAACGAAGCTCCAGAAAAAGAACTAAACAAAATGGAGACAAGCAGTCTATCAGATGCAGAGTTCAAAACACTGGTTATAAGGATGCCCAATGATCTCAGTGAGAATTTCAACAAAGAGATAGTAAGAAAGAAAAAGGACATAGAAGCAATAAAAAAGAACCAGTCAGAAGTGAAGAATACACTAGAAGAAATAAATAGCAGATTACATGAAGCAGAGAATTAAATGAGTGATTTGGAAGACAAGGTAGCAAAAAACACAAAATCAAAACATCAAAAAAAATCCAAAAATAATGAAAATAGTTTAAGGGACCTCTGGGACAGCATCAAATATAACCACATTCATATCATAGGAGTACTAGAAGAAGAAGAGAGAGAGAGAAAGGGATTGAGAACCTATTTGAAGAAATAATGACCCAAAACTTCCCTAATCTGGAGAAGGAAATAAACATACAAGTACAGGAAGCACAGAGTCCCAAACAAGGTGAACTTGAAGAGGACCATGCCAAGACACATCATAATTAAAATGCCAAAAATTTAAAGACAAAGAGAGGATCCTAAAAGCAGCAAGAGAAAGGAACCTAATTATTATAAGGGAGCTCCCATAAGACTGTTAGCTGATTTCTAAACAGAAACAAATATTTAGTTCTTTGGAACTAAATATTCAAAGTGATGAAAAGCAAGGACCTGCAACCAAGACTTCACTACCCAGCAAAGCTATTATTTAAAATCAAAGGCGAGATAAAGAGCTCCCCAGATAAGAAAAAACCTAAACGAGTTCATTGGCTACCAAACTAGTATTACAAGAAATGTTACAGGGACTTCTTTAAGAAGAAAGGGGGGGAAATCATGAATATGAATAGTAAAATGGCAGTAACAATGTACCTATCCATAATCCCTTTAAAGGAAAATGAATTAAATCTTCTAGTCAAAAGGTAGGGTAGCTGAATGGATAAGAAAACAAGACCCATACATATGCTGTCTACAAGAGACCCACTTCATATCCAAAGATACACACAGACTGAAAGTAAGTGAATGGAAAAAAAATTGTTCATGAGAATTGAAACAAACAAAAAGCTGGGGTAGCAATACTCATATCAGACAAAGTAGACTTTGAAACAAAGACTACAATAAGAGACAAAGAAGGTCATTACATAAAATAATCAAACTAACAGGAGGACATAACCCTTGCAAATATTTATGCACCCAACATAGGAGCACCTAAAAATATAAAGAAAGTATTGATGGATATAAAGAGAGAGAGATAAACAGTAATACAGTCATAGTAGGAGACTTTAACACTCCATTGACACCAATGGACAAATGTTCCAGACAGAAAATCAACAAGGAAACAGGAGCCTTAAATGACACATGGACTAGATGAATTTAATTGATATTTTTAGAGCATTTCACCACAAAGCAGCAGAATATACATTCTTTCAAAGTGCACACAGAGTCTATGGCCATGCCACCCTGAACGTGCCCGACCGCATCTGATTTTGAAAGCTAAGCAGAGTTAGGCCTGGTTAGCACTTGGATGGAATACCTAGGAATACCAGGTGCTGTAGACGTTAAAAAAAATCAAAGTTCACACAAAACATTTTCCGAGATAGACCACATGTTAGGCCACAAAACAAGTCTCAATAAATTTAAGAAGATTGAAATAATATTAAGCATCTTTCCTTATCACAATGGTATAAAACTAGAAATCAATTACAAAAAAAACCCTAAAAAACATAAACACATGAAGGCTAAATGACATGCTACTATACAATAAATGGGTTAACAATGAAATCAATGAAAAATCCAAAGAATCCTTGAGATAAATGAACATGAAAACGCAATGACCCAAAATCTATGGGACAGAGCAAAAGCAGTCCTAAGAGGGAAATTCATAGCTATATAGGCCTACTTCAAGAAACAAGAAAACAACCATCTGAATGGGAAAATATATTTGCAAGCAATACCTCCAATAAGGGCCTAATATCCAAATATACAAATAACTCATATGACTCAATAACAAGAAAAAATATCCAATCAAAAAAAATGGGCAGAGGACCTGAACAGACACTTCTCCCAAGAAGACTTACAAATGACCAACAAACAAGCTATTAGGGAAATGCAAATCAAAATCACAATGAGATACCACCTCACACCTGTTAGAATGGCTATAATCAACAGGACAAGTAATAACAAGTGTTGGAGAGGATGCAGAGAAAAAGGAACCCTCACACACTGCTGGTGGAAATGCAAATTGGTACAGTCACTATGGAAAACAGTATGGACATTTCTTAAAATCTAAGAATTGACTTACCATATGATCCAGCAATCCCTCCACTAGGTATTTACCCCAAAGACTTGAAAACTCATATCCGAAAAGATATTTGCACATCGATATTCATAGCGGCATTATTCACGGTGGCCAGGACATGGAAGCAACCAAAGTGTCCTATGATAGATGATTGGCTAAAGAAGCTGCGGAACATATATACAATGGAATATTACTCAGCCATAAGAAGAGATGAAATACTGCCATTTGAGACAACATGAATCAACCTGGAGATAATCATGCTAAGGGAAATAAGCTAGACAGAAAAAGTTGAAAGCCACATGATATCACTTATATGTGGGATATAAGCCTAAAAGCAACAAACAAAGAGGACAAACAAACAGAGACTCATGGACATGGACAATAGACTAGCAGTTACCAGAGGGTAGGGGTTGGGGGGAGGGGGGAGGTAGACAGGGTAAAGTATGTCAAATATGTAGTGACAAAAGAAATCTAACTATGGGAGCGGAACACACAGTATAAATATATATGTATGTATGTGTGTGTGTATATATATATATATATATATATATATATATATATGCCTTATTGTTAAATTGTACACCTGAAACTTACTGGATTTCGTTAACCAATGTCACCCCAATTTTTTTTTTACTTGATATCTTAAAAAAATAGAAACAAGTAAATCTCAAACAATCTAACTTATACCTAAAGGAACTAAAAAAGAACAGCAAACAAAGTCTGAAGTGAGTAGAAGGAAGGCAATAATAAAGATCAGAGTGGGAATAAACAAAATAGAGTCTAAAAGAAAAACAATTCAAAAGGTCAATAAAATTAAGAGGTGGTTCTTTGGGAAGATTAAAAAAAAACTGATAAAAACTTTAACCAGACTCAACAAGAAAAAAAAGAGGACTCACATAAATAAAATCAGAAACGAAAGTGGAGAAGTGACAACTGACACCACCGAAATACAAAGGATTATAAGAAAATACTATGAACAATTATATGCCAAAAAAAGGACGATCTAGAAGAAATGGATAAATTCCAAGAAACATGCACTCTTCCAATACTGAATCAAAAAGAAACAAAAAAAAATCTGAAAAGACCAATTACTACTAACAAAATTGAACCAGTAATCATAAATTCCTGGACCATATGATTTCACAGGTGAATTTTACCATATAGTCAAAGAATAATGAACACCTATCCTTCTCAAACTATTCCAAAATACTCAATAGGAAGGAAGCCTCCCAAGCTCATTTTATAAGGCCACCATTACCCTGATTCCAAAACCAGACAAGACATTACAAAAAAAAAATTATAGGTTGATAGCCTGATGAACATAGATGCCAAAATCCTCAACAAAATATTAGCAAACTGAATTTAGCAATACATTAAAAGGTCATACACCATGATCAAGTGACATTGATTCCTGGGATGCAAGTTGTTTCAATATCCACAAAGCAATTAATGTGATAAATCACATAAAGAAAATGAAGGATAAAAATTATATGATTATATCTATAGATGTAGAAAAAGCATTTGACAAAATCTAGCAAAAACACATTAGAATGGATAAATGAATTCAGTAAAGTAACAGGATACAAAATTAATATTCTCAAATCAGTTGCATTTTAATATACCAATTATAAACTATCAGAAATTAAGAAAATGATTCCATTTACAATTGCATCAAAGAAAAGAAAATACCTAGGGATAAATTTAATGAAGGACGTAAAAGACTTGTACTCAGAAAAATATAAGATATTGAAGGAAGAAAGAGAGATACTAATAAATGAAAGCATATAGCTTGCTCAGGAAACATATACTTTGGACAGGAAGAATTAACATTGTTAGCATGTCCATACTACCCAAAGCAATCTACAGATTCAATGCAATCCCTAATAAATATCAATAGTATTTTTCTCAGAACTAAAACAAATAATCCTAAAATTCAGATGGAGTCAACAAAGAGCCTGAATAGCCACAGTAATCTTGAGAAAGAAGAACAAAGTTGGAGGTGTCACAACCTGATATCAAACTATACTACAAGGCTATAGTAATGAAAACATCCTTGTACTGGCATACAAACAGACACAGAGATCAATAGAACAGAATAGAAAGCCCGGAAATAAAGTCATGCCTAAATGGTCATTTAATATATAAAAAGGAGGAAAAAATATACCATGGGCTAAAAATATTCTCTTCAATAAATGGTGTGAGAAAACTGGACAGGTACATGCAAAAAAAAATGAAACTGGACAACTTTCTTATACCATATACAAGAATAAACTCAAAATAGCTTTAAAACTTAAATGTAAGACCTGAAACCATAAAACTCCTAGAAGAAAACATAGGCAGTAAACTCTCTCATACTGCTCTTAGCAATATTTTTTCTGATATATCTCTTCAGGCAGGAGAAACAAACAAAAAATAAACAGATGGGGCTACATCAAACTACAAAGTTTTTGCACAACAAAGGAAACCATCAACAAAACAAAAAGATGACCTACTGACTGGGAGAAGACATTTGTCAATGATACATCCAATATGGGGTCAACATCCAAAATTTATAAAGAACTCATACAACTCAACACATACACACACAAAATAAATCTAATTTAAAAATTGGCAGAGGACTTGAATAGACATTTCTCAAATGAGGACATACAGATGGCCAATAGACATATTGAAAATTGCTCAATGTCACTAATCATCAGGAAAATGCAAATTAAAACCTCAGTCAATGAACTATCACCTCATACCTATCACAATGGCTATCATCAATAAATCAACAAACAGGTATTGGTGAGGATGTGGAGAAAAGGGAATCCTCGTGCACTGCTGGTGGGATTGAAAACTGGTACAGCCACTATGGAAAACTGTATGGAGGTTCCTCAAAAAATTAAAAATAGAACTACCTTATGACCTAGCGATTCCATCGCTGAGTATTTATATGAAGAAACCCAAATCACTAATTTGAAAAGAAATATACATCTACGTTCACTTCAGTGCTATTTACAATAGCCAAGATATCAAAGCAACCTAAGTGCCCATCAATAGATGATCGAATAAAGAAGTGGTACATATATACAATGGAACACTACTTGGCCATAAAAAAAGGAAATGAGGAATTCACTTTTGTTGTAGAATCTAAAAAAAGAAAATAAACAAAGCAGAAACAGACTCCTAGATACAGAGAACATTGTGATGGTTGCCAGATGGAAGGAGGGTTGGAGGCCTGGGTGGAGAAGGAGAAGGAATTAAGAGATATAAATTGGTGGTTACAATGTAGTCACAGGGATGTGAAGTACATCTGTAGGGAATATAGTCAATAATATTGTAATAATTATGTATAGTGTCAGGTGGGTACTAGGTTAATCAGGGGGATGACTTTGTAAATCACATAAATGTCTAATCACTGTGCTGTTCAGCTGAAATATAAAATAATTTTGCATGTCAAATGTAATCGAGTAAAAATATCTATTCCTTAGCAACTGTCTTCAGTTTTGAAGAATAGTTTTTCTGGACACAGGACTTTTGGTCAACAGATTTTTCTTTTAATACTTTGAGTCTCATCTCACTGCTATCTTTTCTCCATTGCTTCTGATTTCAAGTCAGATATTCATCCACATGTTTATTACATATGTAGATTCACAGAACCATCACCACAATCAAAATGTAGAACTGTTTCATCATCACAAGGCTCATTCATGCAATCTCTTACAGTCATGTATTCTATACTTTCCCTAATCCCTAACCCTTGGCAACTAGACTGTTCCCCATCTCTATAATTCACCCTTCCTCTGCTTTTGTGATTTTAAGAATGTTATATAAATGAAATAAATCATATATTATGTAACATTTGGAGATTTACCTTTTTCACTCTGTATGATGCTCTGGAGATTCATCTAGGTTGTGGCATGTATGGATAATTAATTTTCTTTATTGTTACATAGTATTCCATGGTATGGATGTAGCACATTTTGTTTAACCATTCACCCATTGAAGTGCATTTGGATTATTGACAGTGTTGGGCAAAAATGAGTAAAACTGCTTTAAACATTCATATATAGGTTTTTCTGTGAACACTGTGAACTAAAGTTTTCATTTCTTTGGTAAGTGGCCTAGATTGCACTTGCTGCATTATATGATAAGCTTAAGTATAATTTTTAAAGAAACTATCAAAATTCTTTCTAGAGTGGCTATGCCATTTTACATTACCACTAAAAGTATGAGTGATCCAGTATTGGTACATCCACGCCAGTATTTGGTGTTATAACAATTTTTTGTGTTAGCCATTTCTCTAATGGCTAATGATGTTGGCCATCTTATCATGTGCTTACTTACCATCTGTTGTTATTTTCAGTGAAATATCTGTTCACATATTTTGTCCAATTTCTAATTAGATTTTTTTACTGTTGAATTTTGAGAGTTCCTTATATATTATAGATACAAAGCCTTTGTCAGATATGTGGCTTGAAAATATTTTCTCCCAATCTTTAGCTGGTCTTTTCATCCACTAAACAGTCTTTTTCAGAGCAAAACCTTTTTATTTTGATGAGGTCCAACTTATCCATTTTTTTCTTTATGAATTGTGCTTTAGTGTCAAGTCAAAAAACTTCTTCACTTAGCCTTAGGTCCCAAAGGTTCTGTCATGTTTTATCTAAAAGTTTGATAGTTTTGCATTTTGTATTTAAGTCTGAGTTTCATTTGGAATTAATTTTTGTATAAGGTGTAAGATTTAGGTCAAGGTTAATATTTTTGCTCATTGATGTCTGATGGCTCCAGCACCATTTGTTGAAAAGGTTATTTTTCCTCCACTGAATTGCTTTTATGCCTTTGTCAAAAATCATTTGGGCACATTTGTATGTGTCTATTTCTGGGTTCTCTATTCTCTTCTATTGGTCTACGTGGTTATTCCTCCACCAATACCACATTGTCTTGATTACAGTAACTATATATTAAGCCTTAACATCAATAGAGTGATTCCTCCCATTTTACTTTTTAAAATTCGTTTTAGGTTATTTAGAACCTATGCCTTTCCATGAAAATTTTGGAATAAGCTTGTATGTCTTCTGTGTCAATTGATATGATCATATAATTTTATTCCGTAGTCTGTTGATATAGTGGATTACGTTAATTGATTCTTGAATATTGAACCAGTCTTGTATCATTGGAATAAATCCAACTTAGTTGTGGTGTAATTCATTTTGTATATTGATGGATTTGGTTACTAATATTTTATTGAGTATTTTGTGTCTAACTTCATGAGAGATATAGTTTTTTTTCTTTTATGCTGTCTGTCTGGTTTTTGTATCACATTAATAACGGCCTCATAAAATGAGCTAAGAAGTGTTCCCTCCTATTCTATTTTCTTGAGGAGATTGTACAATATTGATATTGATTCTTTAAATGGTATGAGAATTCTCCAGTGAAACAATATGAGCCTGAAGATTTCTTTTTCAGAAGCTTTTTTAGTTGTAAATCAACTTCTTTCATGGTAAAAGGGCTATTTGGATGATCTATTTTTTAATTTAAAATTATTGGGGTGATCTATTTTATTTTGGTTTAGTTTTAGTACTGTATTAGTGTTCTCCAGAGAAACAGAACCAATAGGATATTTATTTGTTTGTTTGTTTGTTTATTGGAACAGGCTCACATGGTTATAAAGGCTGAGAATTCCCATCATCTCCATCTGTAAGCTGGAGACCCAGGAAAGCTGATTGCATAGCTCCAGTCCAAACCTGAAGGCCTAAGAACCAGGGGAGCCAAAGCTGTAAATCCCAGTTCAAGTCCAAAGGCCTGAGAACCAGGAGCATTGATGTCCAAGGGCAAGAGTATATGAATACCCCCAACTCAAGCAGAGAGCAAATTCACCCTTCCTCTGCTTTTTTGTTCAATTCAGGCCCTGAATCTATAATATCCAGCTACATTCGTGAGAGAAACCTTCTTTACTCAGGTTACCAATTCAAATGCTAATCTATTCAAGAAACACCCTGACAGACATACCCAGAAATAATGTTTTACCAGTTATTTTGGCATGCCTTAGTCCAGTCAAGTTGACACATAAAATTAACCATCACGAGTACCTTGTGGTTTTGGAAGAACTGGTATAATTTTAAGTTTTCAAATTTATGAGTATTGAATTGTTCCTAACACTCCCTTTTATACCCTTTCAGTGTCTATAGGATCTGTAGTATATCCTTTGTTTGTTTATCAATTTATTGATTTTTTAGAACTTTTTATTTCATTGATTTCTCTATCATTTTCTTGTTTTGAATTTCAGCAATTTCTGTTCATTTCTGTTCTTATTTTTATTATTTCCTTCCTTCTGCTTTCTTTGATTTCATTTTGCTTTTTGTTTTCTAGTTGCTTGAAGAAAGAACTTAGATGATTGATTTAAGATCTTTCCTTTTTTCTAATGTAAACAACATTGTGTTGTACATTTCTCTTTCATGGGATTATAAAATGTTGTAGCCACTTTGAAAAATAATTTTGTACATACTTAAAATGGTCAACAGTAAGTTACCATATGATCCAGCAGTTCCACCCTGAGGTTTGTACCCAGGAGAACTGAAACCATGTTCACACAAAAACCTGCAGAGGAATGTTCATAAGCAGCATTTGATTCCTAATAAAAAAAAAAGTGTAAATTACCCAAATGTCCATCAGTTGTTGAATGGATAAACAAAATGTGTTATATCCATACAATGGAATATTATTTGACAATAGATGGAATGAAGTACTGATACATACTACAAAATGGATGAACCTTGTAAACATTATGTTAAGTGAAAGAAGCCAATAACAAAAGGCTACATATTTTATGATTCCAAGTGCAAAAAAAAATAGGCAAATCCATAGGAACAGAAAGTAGATTAGTTTTCTAGGACCTGGAGACAGGTGGAAGAAGTAACTGCAAAGAGGTATGGGGCGTCTTTGGGGGGGTGATAAAAATGTATTTAGATAGCGATGATGGTTGCACAATTCTGTGAATATACTAAAACCATTGAATTGTACTTTAAAAAGGTAAATCATATGTCAATGAAGCTACTATATAAAAAGCATTTCCCTTTCAGCTCTGCTTTAGATGAGTCTCACATATTTGGATATGTTGCATTTTCATTTTCATTCAAGCCTATGTATTCTTAAAATTTTTCTGAGACTTTCTTTTTGATGCATGGATAATTTAGCAGTGCTACAGTTTTATTTCCAAGTGTTCATTGATTTTCCTGTTGCATTTTTGTTATTGATTTTTAGTTTGGCTCCATTACAGTTAGAGAACTGTGTGGTAGGCAGAATAATGACCCCTGCAAAGATGTCCATGTCTTAATCCCAGAACCTGTGAATATGTTATGTTAGATGGAGAAGAAGAGTTAAAGTTGCAGATGAAGTTTAAGTTGCTAATCAGTTTACATAAAATAGGGAGATTATTCTGGATTATCACATGAGTCCTTAAAAGCAGAAAAGGGAAGCAGAAGGTCAGAGAAATGAAACATGTCAAGGACTCAATCTGCCATTGCTGCCTTTGAAGACGGCAGAAGGGGGATGCAAGCTAAGGAATCTGGTAGCCCTTAGAAGCTGAGAACATCCCTTTACAGTGTGCAAGTAAACATGGACCTCAGTCTTATAACCACAAGGAAAAGAAATCTGCCAACAACCCAAATGAGCGAGGAAATAGACTCTCTCCTAGATCATCCAGAGATGAATGCAGCTATTCTAATGCTTTCATTTTCAATCTGATGAGACTGGAACACTACCTCCGTGTTGCAGTCAGAATTGTCTCCAGGCAGAGAACTGGAGTGAATATGGGGCTCCCCTCATGTGTTTCCGTTTTCTCAGGAATTATACTTCTGTAATGCCTATTGTGCAGTGCCTGAAAATAGTTGTCTCACTATATCTTGTCCAGTTTTACAGTTGTTTATAGTGGGCAAGCAGGTTCAGTACCAATTACTCCATCATCATCATCAGTAGAAGTTGCTTTGTTTACTTTTCTGTACACTTTAATTTTTATAAAAATATTTTAAAAGTTTCAAGGAAGATTACTACAACACACAGGTAGTCTCGCGAAGGGCTTAGGTCCCTCAGAAATTAAGTTTTGGGTAATACCACCAAGTAAAATACCACCTTTAACTGAGATAAAGGCAATATGAAATGGAGATTTTAGACAGAACACTATAAATACCAACTGTGGCCTTGTGACCAGTTACCATTCTATCACACTCTTGTTTCCTCTCAATACTTTCTATTAAAATGGGGATTTTAGTCCACATATTAGAGAAAATGGAGATAAGATCCTAGAGATGCTGCAATTGGAGTTGAATGCAATTATTCACGAAACTGGCTTGTCTTTCTTTGTGGTGGCCATGGTACATTACATTTAGGGATATATGCAAAAGTGTTAGGTAGAGACATTTTTGGAAGAATAGTATGGAGATAAAAGCATATCAACTCATTCAACACATTTTTTTGAACTCCTAATGTGCCAGGCACTTTAGGCATTATATAAAGTTCCCCGATCTCATGAAGATTAATATTTCTAACAGGGGAAGACAAAATAATGAATATATAGGCAAATTATATAGTATGTAAGAAATAATAAGTTATGGTGGTGGGAAACTAGAGCGGGGTAATAGAGTTTAGGAATACTAGGCATGGGGTGAGATGGAATGAAGAGATTGCAGTTTTTAAATAGGACAGTCAGGGTAGGCCACATTGAGGAGTTATTTAAGTGGTTATCTGGGGAGGGGAGAAGTGAGGGTCAGAAGTCTAAGGGGGCCTTCTGAGTTCTTGGCTTAGAGTCACATAAGGTTAAAACCAAGGTGTTGGTTGGGCTGGGCTGTTCTCTGGAGGTTCTGGAGAAGAATCTGCTTCCAAACTCATTTGACTTGCTGGCATTTAGTTCGTTGACCTAGCTGTCAGCCTGTGACTGCTCTCAGCTTCACAGGCTACCCTTATTCCTTGACATGTAGCCCCCTCCATCTTCATGCAAGCAATGGCACATGAAATCCTCATGCTCGAATCTCTGGCTTCCTCTTTTGCTACCAGCCAAAGAAAAATCTCTGCTCTCAAAGAGCTCCAGTGATTACATAGGGCCTTTCCAGATAATCTCCATTTTGATTAACTCAAGGCAAATGATTAGTAATCTTAATTATATCTGCAAAATCCTTTTACCATGTAACACAACATAATCATGACTGACATATATTCAGTCCTGGGATTCGGAGGGAAATTTGGGGGGCCATTTTGGAATCTTATCTGACAAAGACACAAAAATAGGAAACCTGAATAGACCTATACCTACTTAAGAAATTAAATCTGCAATAAAAAAAATCCTCCCTTAAAATTCTAGGTGCAGATTATTTCATTTGTGATTTCTATCAGACATTTAAGGAAAAGACAATACCAAATTCACTCTTTTTGCTTGCTGTATGAAAATGAATCGGAGCCCTTTCAAGGTTTATACTTTGCTAGCAGGAATATTCGGCCAAAAAAAAAAAAAAGTTTCTCCTGTACTACTCCTTTCAATACTTCTGGCCACCAAATGTGTGGGTTACTTTTTCCCCCCATATTGACCCATTCTCTGATCAAAGCTGGGTGGTCTGCAATTCTATCCGGAATTAGCATCAGATTCAAATTAAGGGCTCAGTCCACAAGATTGCCTCCACTTTAGATGCCACAAGTCTAGGCCTCTTATGTTTGTGACTGACCTGCTATAAATCAGGGGTTCCACCACCCCTCCTCAGGTTCAATTTGCTAGAACAGCTCACAGAACTCAGGAAAGTGCTTTACTATTACTCATTTATTATAAAGAATACAACTCAGGAACAGCCAAATCAGAGACACATAGGACAAGGTACAGAAAGGGCACAGAGCTTCCATCCTCTCTGGGTACACCACCCTCCCAGCAACTCCATATGTTCAACAACTGGGAAGTTCTCCAAACCTTTTCAGTTAGGGTTTTATGAAGGCTTCATTACATGGGTATGATTGATTAGATCACTGGCCAGTGGTGATTAACTCAACCTCGACACCTCTCACATCCCTGACGTCAGAGGGTGAAACTGAAAGTTCCAATCCTTGGGATCCTCTGGCAACCAGGCTTTCCATCCTTAGGGATTTTATGAATTAACAAAAGATATGCTTTTCATTTTTATCACTCTGGTGTTATTTCAAAAAACTGGGGACAAAACCCTAATATTACAAAAGATGTTCCTTTCACTTATTCCAGAGATGTTTCAAGAGCTGAGGATGAAGACCAAAATATATTATTTACTGTATCACAATATCAGTGTAGGTTTTGACAGTACAGGCAGAAAAAATGAAAAGGTTTTGCTTCCTGGTTCTGGTATGCTTGCTTGGCTGGCTCTTGCAGCATCTGCTTCTCCAGCATGGTCAACTTCCCTATGTCTGGCTCCTGCAGTGGGGTTGTCTCTGGCCTCAGGCCCTCACAGTGCTCACAGCCTCTCCAGGGCCTGGCTCCTGCAGTGCGCAATGGGCAGCAGATTCCCCAGAAACCCCTTCCTGCACTGTAGCAGTTTTATAGCTGAGTACCTGTGGTGACACACTTCCCTGTGAACAGCCTTCTCCAGTAACCCTAGAGCAGCAAGCAGTCCCCAACCTTTCGCACCAAAGACCAGTGCTCCTATGAGAATCTAATGCCTGATGATCTGAGGTGGAGCTGAGGCGCTGACACTAGCGCTGGGGAGCGGCTGCAAAGATAGATGTTTTGCTCACTCGACCATTGCTCACCTCCTGCTGTGTGGCCTGTTTCCTAACAGGCACAGACAGGTACTGGTCCACAGCCCCAGGGTTGGGGACTCCTTCCCTAGAGGATACATTTCTAGCAGGTTCTGTGGAATGGCACCACAGTGACTTCTCTACCATTCAACAGGCTACATCCATACCTCTCCGTCTAGATTTAGGCACTGAAGTTGGGGTGGGGATCTTCCTTGGGTCCTCTATCGCAGCCTTAGGGGGGGTGTCTTCCTTGAGTACGCCATCTTGGCCCCCTGTATTCTTAAGTCCTCTTACTTCTATCCCTCATTATCCCTATCCATGTTAAATAATTCGATTCAAACCTTATGTGTGGTTTCTCTCTCCTGATTGAACCCAAATACTGAATTGCCTTGAAGATAGACTTTGGGGAGTAGCAACTGGAGACCACAGACCCACAAAAAACAGGATTTGGGGGTGGTTTGCTCATGCCTCTTGGTTTTGAGCTCAGTGCTCTTTAAATGGGAAATTGGATGACAGTAATTCATGGCATGCAGGGGGATCACAATGAATCAAGATGTGCCAAAGGAAAAATGTGCTTAGGGAGGCCAAGTGGCTGCTGCACTTGACCACTGTACCAGTAACAATGATCATAAAGGCAGGCGTTGGGTGGATTCTGGAGCTCACTTGAGTGCTTACAAAGAGAAAAATTACAAGTCTACAGCCATGCCACCCTGAACATGCTGATGCCATCTGATCTCAGAAGCTAAGGAGGGTTGGGCCTGGTTAGTACTTGGATGGGAGACTACCTACGAATACCAGGTGCTGCAGGCGTTTAAAAAATGTTTTTTTTAAATTACAAACTCAAGTCCACTCTCAGCTCCTCACGGTCTGAGAATGAGAGCTTCCATAACCCTAAAAAACTATTTCTTATAGTTGCAAGCCTGATATTCCTGAAATCAACTGTACAGGATGATTTACAATGACAGTTGAATTCAGTCTCAAGTTTCTCACGTGAAAAGGCATTGATAATGGGACCTGAAACTTGGAATGTAGATATCTGTTTGAACCCAGTTGAAAACTGACAATCTTGAACCTCTCAAGTCATTCTGAACCCCCTTACCAGTTAAAATAGCTTTGCATGCAGGGTCTGAAGAAATGAAGAAATGCTTAAAAATCATGGGATAACCTTGCCTGCAGATTTCTTTAAAGATAATGCTATTCTTCAGATCAACCACAACCACCTCCAGCTGTCACTAGACCCACAACTAGGTCAAATCTCAGCATGCTCCAGGCAGCCAAGTAATATACTACAAGCAAGAAATAAATAACTTACACACCAAACTGGGAGGGTGAATGGGTAAATGATGGGGGATGCATACCAAATACTATGCTATAGTTATAAATGGTTAATTATATGTATATTTTTGCAACATCACTAAATCTTAAAACATAGTGATGTTAGAATGAGAAATATAACACCATACCATCTAAGTAAATACAACGCATGTGCATAAGACATCAATATACATTCAATAAGAACACATGCAAAGGAAATACATTAAATGCATTAGAATGGCTACCACGGGGCCGGGTGGAAAATGGGAATGGGAATAAAAAGTGAAAATAAAATGAGTAGGACCCTGTGTGGACTAATCACAATAACGTGCAAAAATAATTGAGAACTATTACTCAGGAGAAAAAGGAAAAATCTTTGCTTTCAGTAGGGATTCTCAGTTCTTGCCAAGATGTTGATCTAACATAAGGTGCTGGTGCTCTCTTCCAATTCCAGCTCTCAAGATGATATATATTGAGGAAAACTGACAGATGACAAAATGTACTATTTATTCAGCATTTACCATGTGCCAAGGAGGATTAACTCATTTAATCTAATCAGATGATGAGATTAGATATAATCATCCCCATTTTACAGATGAGGAAACAAGTATAGAGAGGTTAAGTAACCTGCCCAAGGTCATACACCTGGTAATGCTGAGGTTGAAATTTGAACTCAGATTTTCTCTAACACCGAGAGAGACTGAAGGGCGAGTCTGGGGTGCGGATGGAGGTCAGGGGAGAGAGGCCTAAAAATGGAAGAGCGGCAGGCACCTTGAGCAATTATGTCAGGAAAAATTTCTAATTGTGCTTTTTCCCCCCTTCCTCAACATTGTTCTGGAAGATCATCCTCTATCTCATCACCATAGCAAGATGGAGCATAGCAGAACCCAGCCAGCTACAGGTGGGACACATTAAGGTAGCATTGGCGCTGCTGGAGTGGGAGCTTATTACATGCACAGGCCGTGTTATCCCCCACTCCAATCACGCACACACTGAAATCCCGAGCGTACATCTTGAACTAGTAAATATAACCTCAAGGCAGGTATTTGGCCATGATTTTTCTTGAGGAATCTGACTAGCAGTGGCATCAGGTGTTTCCCAACAAGCCTCCCCGCCTCCCAAGTTAAGCTCACAAGTCAAAAATCTCCGAGTTTATGAACATGTTAATTACCTACATATAGTCATGAAAACAAAACCATAAAATTCTCTCATTTTAGGCAAGCCTCTAGCATGGAAGATGGAGTCTGAAGGAGGAAAAAAAAGCAACAATTAAGTTCAATGAGAAAGTAACACTGAAAAAAAAATTAAATTAGTATCTTTATAGAGCTTACTATAAAGCTAATAAACATATTAACAAAAAAGTACAGTAATAGACCTAAATGTATATGGTTTTTACAAAAAAACTCATCATTCAATGGAATTCTCAATGAAAGATGCTAGGATATTCATATTTTAAAAAATAAGTTTCAACTCCTACTTCACCATAAAAAATATTCAAAATAGATTACAGACCCAACACACAATATACCAGGCTTGCAGAAAAAAATCTTTGACCTTAAAGTAGGCAAAGTTTCGATAGGTCACTGGAAGCAGTAACCATAAAATTTTTGACGAATCAGATTTCATTGTTCAAGAATAATAGGTGAGACGGACTAGGAGAAAATACTAACACACTTATCTGACAGACTTGTGTCCAGGGTATGTAAAAGATTTCTGTAATATTTAAGACAATCCAATTTTTGAAATGGACAAGACTTGAAGTTTGTGAAACATGGACAATGACTATAAAATGAGAAACAGTCCAATATAAAATGCAACGTAATACTGGATTGGATCTTGAAACAGAAAGATAGTAAAGGAAAATTTGTGAAATTTGAATGAAGTGTGGAGTTTAGTTAATAGTAATATACCAATGCTAATCTTAATTGACAAATATACCAGTTACGTAAGATATTGAAATTAGGGCAAACTGGGTAAAGGTCTAGGAACTTCTATAATTTAAATTCAGCTCCAACTTGCTTTTTAAGAAGTGCATAGTATCATTAGTCATCAGAGAAATGCAAATTAAAATCACAATAGAAAGACAAATACCACATGGTTTCACTTACATGTGGAATCTATAAAAAGAAAACTCAGGGAACAGAAATCAAATTGATGGTTACCAGGGGGAGATGATGAAGGGGATGAGTGAAAGATGAGGGAAGTCATTAATCCTGTTAAGTTTGCACGATGACATGATTTCTAGACTTAATAATGTGATCATACTGTAAGGTTTATGTCATATCGGTGTTGTACACCTGACAAATATATTGTACAACTAAAACATATGTACTCTAACTACCCCATCGATTACAAGATATTTACTGAAAAAGAAATGAAAACACACCCAAGACAAGTATACTCAAACATAATAGCCCCAAACTGGAAACAGCCCAGATGTACCAAAAGAATGTATAAACTATACTCTGGAATTCTACTCTGCAACATAAAAAAAAAATGAACTACACACAACTACGTGGCTGAATCTCAAAAACATGCTGAAAGATACACAGGATACATTCATGCTAAGACTTATTTTTTAATGAAGCATCAACATTATCTTACAGTGATAGAAACCAGGTCCACATTGTTTCTTCTGGGGATGGGAGATGAGCTATTGACTGGGATCAAGTTTCTGGAACTGGTTATGGCACTGGGGTTATTCACAGAATACTTGGGGCCTTTTCTGCCATCCTAAAGATCAGCTAATATTCCTTCTCCATGTGATGTTTTATTCAAACTGGTTACGTAAGCCAAAAGCAATAATGTTTTAGGTACTGAGAAAGTTAATGCAAATATTGGGCCCCACAAAACAGAGGCTGCTCCACCGGCCTGGCACATATCACAAATCTAAGCCTGAATTAGCCTGCATTTGTAAGTAAACACCTGTAAAGGAAAAGGAAACCTGACATATACAACCCTTCAACTTTAGCTAGCTCTCCTTACCCTAGACTGGACCTGTAGCCAATCATACTATTTCTTTGCCTCTAACACCATAGATTTTGGTAACACCACTCCACGCTCTTGAGGCATTGTACTCCCCCAATCCATGGCTTTCCCTCGAATGAGAAAATTGTTTTGGCACCACAGTGCAAATGAACACCAGGGATCAGATGTATATAAGTAGGCAGCCGAGAAAGCTGCCAAGCAAGCACATTAATCACCTGGTGGTTTCAACAGCAATGCTGAAGGACTTGATCCAAAGTGAAGATTCACTGCCAAACTGAGTTAACTGACCAATTTTCCCCAAGAATTAAGCCAAAATCAGTAAAAGCACTATAGCACATCTTTGGTATTTTAGCTTCTACTTTTTTAGTGTCACTGCCATTTAATTTTAGGATAAAGGTTAAATAAACCACCTAAATTACACCTAATGCCTACCTGAAGCTCACTCCACTAATAAAGGAGGCCTAGTCACAGCGACAAGCCACCTCAGTGACTGTTCCCTGGAAACTGCTCAAGTGCCAACAGTGCATTATAACTAGTTTGGGGGATGGGGCACATGAGTTAAATCATAGTTAAATTCTTTATTGCAATAGTGAAAAAAGAACCCAGAGCCACAAAAATGCATTTAAAGTTTTATTAATTCCAAATACAAAACATTCCAAAAAGAGTTATCTATAATACCTATGTTCTATATTCAACTTAACAAAAAAAAACACTCATTCTATTTCTTTTACAACCACTATAAAGCCAGAATAATCAAGACCAATTCTTTGCCATCGAGAGCAGAATTAAGTCTGCTGGGTCAGTAGACTATTCGCCAAATAGCTGTCTGGTCATTTAAGCATACTACTTAATTTGAATTTAGTATTCATGTTTACTATGATTAATCTCAATGTTCTATACCATCTTCAAGAAATCTAAACAAAATCTTAAGAGCCAAAAGAAGCATAAACCCAAGTTATTTATAGGATTGAGGAAGACATCTATGTAAGTGCAACAGCCATTCAAATTTGGTCAATACCCTCATGGTATGATTAAAAGAGCCTGTCACATGAGGGTTACATTTTCTGGATTATTTTCCACAATCACAAATGTTGGACATGATAAGTATTGCTATTTGCTATGCAAAATTCTCACAAGTTGAGTTGGTTCTTCTAACCCAACTCAAACCTGTTTAAGAACATTAGCTTTTACACTACTGGCTCTAGTTTCCAACACAATAAAGGTGTATCTTGATTTGTTTCCAAGACAGGAGGTGGGGGGTGGTAAAGTAGGCTTACAAAACAAAAAGAAAAAGCCAAGTGGCCCAATTTTGTTTCCATTTTTTTAAAGTGTGCTTTAGATCATTTTAGCCACATTTCCAGGAAACTATTCTTCCCTTTAGTTTTACAACTAAATCCCCCTTCTGGATAAACAGTAAAGCGTTTCACCTGCTGAAAATAAGACACTTTACTGGATAAAGAGCTACCACTTATGCCTTTCATTTTCCTAATTCAACTGACAGTGATAATTAGGAAGTTCTAATTTAGATTTGTCCCTATGACTTTAGCTCAACAAAATGAAAGCCAAAGCTACAGATTCCACATAAAGAACAAGAACTTCCTGGCTACCTCCACTTACCAATTTCCTTAATTGCTCCCCTTTCTCCATCTAGTCAATTACTTAAGTAGCTACCACTTCTTTAGTCAAGAGTGCTAACCAACACTGATGCCTTCCTCAGACCCACGTGAACCCTCGAAGGCAAAAATCTATTGCCTGTACCAAACCAATTCTGATGAGTACTGCTTATGCAACTTGTGCCTTATCCACAATCGGCATTCTTCTGCTTCAACAACTCTGTAAAATGAAAAGCATGTGATCAGGTCACAAGACACTATTTTAAACAGAAAATTACTGCCCCCTTACCTATACAACTAGAAACAAAGCATTTGCTTCAATTCCAAGGGTTGAAAAGCAACTATGAATGCCCACTATAAGCCCTGTAAGCCTCACTTTGGTAATATCGACTGTATGTCATTATATCAATAAAACTGATCAACTGGGAACTTAGTAGCAGCTACATCTATTCTTTTAGTGGATTCGTACTGTGGCTCTGCAAAGGACCAGGCACTGCTAAGTATTAGAAAATGTACAGGAACCAAGTTTGAACCTCATACAAAGGTTTGCTGAAGTGCCAGAACACAATTGTAGAGCTCCAGTTGACAACTGTTTATGAAAAGTACTAGCAAGCTTGATAACATTACAGAATAGCTAAGTACTGCAAGAACTGATGAGAATATACCCATTTGCAACTTCATCCTACATGCAACCAAGCCAGATGTTATACATACTACCATTTAACTTTATCCTGTGACCCATGAGTTAAGATT
The DNA here is from genome assembly GCA_003508835.1 of Eonycteris spelaea. Lineage (NCBI taxonomy): Eukaryota > Metazoa > Chordata > Mammalia > Chiroptera > Pteropodidae > Eonycteris > Eonycteris spelaea. The sequence goes on from PUFA01000555.1 coordinate 68,254, forward strand.
ATCCCTTATACAGACAACTTGCCATTATCCCAGCCATGCAAAGTGGCAAACGTTTCAACATATAAAGGCCACTGCTTTTGAACTTACCGTAGCATTTGATTTCTCTTGCTGCCAGCTTTATCTAGTGTGAATAAATCAGCACTCCATGACCATAATGACCAAAATCCTCAACCTGTAAAAATTAAATAGGTAACTAGTTATCTCTCTTAAGGAAATTCTTTCAAACTTGCCTATAACTTACTGCCCTCTTTTCCAGAAAGAAAAGGCAAGTTCAGACTTGCAGCTTAACGTATTTCATGATCTACTACGTTTCTTAAGTGGTGGAAGATTCACTGGCTTGGGATGGACTGGAATGGCTTAAATGGTTAAGTTCCATGGCTTATGGATTCTCATTCTGTTCCAATGGTGCACTGCCATGTTAAATCCATAAGTTGAACGGACAAAACTTATTTGAAGGAATAAGTGCAGTATAAGGATTTTTAGTTGGAGGTCTTCAAGTTTACTATATTCAAGAGCATCTTTTTCAACTTCGTGGCTGGACCTGGGTCATGCTGCCTCAGGTTTTGCTTTTTAAAGACCACTTGCAATAGACTTTCTCCATACAGTGTAGTTTCACAGAACTAAAAACAAGTCAGGCATCCAACTAAATGTCAGGTTTGTAATGGCTTACAGGGGTAGAGAGGGGGACCCCAAACTTAAGCCATTTCCTATATTGACTAAAAGACTAATTTGAAAAATGTTAAAATATATGTAGCATGTTTAAAGGTCTTCATCAAAAAGACTTAAAAAAATTTACCCCTCCAAGCCCCAGATGGCTATTGGTAAACAGCTGTATTAAGGCCTTTAAAGTGCCGTACATGCTCTAAAAAAAAAAAATCCATGTGTTGAATTTGGAGGACTTCTAATATGCTATAGAACACTTTGCTTTTCCATAAGGTTTTTTCTTAATCTAGAAAGCATTTCCACTGCCATGAAGTACAGCATGTTTCACTGTACTATGAGGAAGGTTTTAAGTGTTCAATTTCGACTTAGACGGAAAAACTAGTTTGCTTTGCTTACCATCTTTGCGGTTTCACAGGCATTTGATGCTTTAAATCTGATGTGGAATGCTGATAGATTCACTTTTTAGAAGTCATAAGCCTTTGAGAAGTTGGAGATAACTTCATTGCTTATCTATTTTCTCCTTTGCAATCAAGCTGTTCCTTAAAAGTGAGACACTACAGAGTTGCAAAAATTTGAAACAGTAAGAGCAAGCATCGTTTGCAGCTTCATGGTTGGTTTTGGCCAAACTTTTTTTTAGTATTCTGTAGTTGCTTAACACACACTTAATGGTCTTATTGGGGGAGGGGAAAGGGGAGGTGGTGTTCTTGTAGATTCCCAAGGAAATGTCAGAAAGGCAAAATATGGCCAGCACTATCCATTTGTTTTGGGTTTACTGAGTGAATAGCACTTTCCTTTAAGCACCTGATCTCAGGTTTTTTATACTGAGAATTTGAGATTTCAGTTTGAAGACAGTGTGAGATCCTAAGAGTAGTATACCCCAACCACCCTCTAATATAGCTAGCTTGTTTGTATAGGCAGAGGGATTCATCTCTCCATTTTAGATGGCTAGATGTTTGTGGAAGATCTTAGAATTGCTTGCCTCATTTACTGGGAAAAAATGAAGTGGCCTTTAGGGACACTTTTAACTTGGAAAATTACAACACTAATACACAAGTCAAGCCTTAACACATGTAACATTTGCTTGTTGAAAGCAATGTCAAGATCAAAAGATTAAACATGTTTTACTATTTTCCTCACAACAGAAAATTATGGAAGGGGAACTTAACAGGAAATTTAAAAAAGGTAACAATTTTTTCTTTTAGTAGTCCTTGGGTAGTTATGACAGAATAGGTTCCTTTTTGTTTCTTTGAATAGGGATTTTGGTCCAAAGTTTTGTTTTTAATATCTGCTTCTGCCTCCCCTCTATCAGATCGGCTTCCTCCACGGCCACCACCCCTTGGTGCTCCGCGGCTTGAACTGCTGTAGGAATCACGTGGAGGAGGGTACCCCTTTCCATAGAAGGGGGAAGCCCTCTTTCTTGTCTGCCAACCCGATCACGACCACTTGAGTAGAGATCACTTCGGCTGCTTGAGTAACTGTCTCGACTTCCACCATATCCGTCACGTGAGCTGCTGTAATCATCATAGCGACTGCTTCCACCATAAGATGGCGGGGGCCCTCGTGTAGGTGGAGCACTACGTGAGTTACCTGCAGGGTCAATGGTCAGGTAATATGGCAACACTATAAATTGTATATATACAACATTTAATTTGAATTTACAGAATTCTTGTATTAAACGTTTACTTTCTCAACTGGGAGGTTTTAAACTCTGCCATTGCTGGCCATAACAGGGATTTGCTCATCTGCTGAGATATGGAAATGGATGGGTTTTAATGTTTGTTTGACAAGACTGAAGACGGTGTGTATTTCAAGAGGATATTCCAGACAGCTTGTTATTTTATAGTAGACACTCAGCCACTTTCCAGTGATAAGTTGCAATTTTGAACTGTAGACTTTCCTTCATATTGGAATGGTAAACATTTGATGATGTTAATAAAATTTTAAATTGTATTTTCACTGTTGGGGGAAAAACATAAGGCTGCCAATTTAAGCAAGCAAAATCCCTCCAAAGCAAGCAAACAGCCTCAAAAAAAAAAAAACTTAGAACAAAAGCCCCTCAACAAAACTAGGAAAAGCCCAGCTGATAGTTACCCCCTTAAAAGCAAGCAAACATCCCTTTAAAAGCAAGCACCACACAGCCTAATAAACTGGCTCATGAACCTAAAGGCTCAAGCTGGTGATATTCAAAGACACTCAACAGTATCTTACCATAGCTGTCATATGAATCCCTGTAGGAACCTCCACTTGGATGATCTGAATAGTCACGATCACGACCATAGCCATCTCTATCACTAAATTAAAGAGAAAACTTATCAGCTCCAGGGCATCAACTTTTTTACAGCAAGCTGTGGCAGCAAAGTCACATATATACCTATAGCCTCTTGATGGATAGTCATCACGTGAACTGGAATGACCATAATCACGGTAAGTGTAATCTCTTGGTGGTGGTGCATAATCTCTTGTATCACGAGAGCTTGGGTAATCTCTGCTTGAATAGCTACAAAAGCAAAAGTAACTGGGTTTATATGCTTTTGATGAGTCTTCTTCCCCTTCAACCCAAATTATCGAGGCAAAAGCTACTACATTTTTGTTACCTGTCTTTAGTAGAATATCCATCATCTCTTGGGACAAATAAACATCTCTACGAGAAGGCAAAGGTTCCCTTCGAGGTGGGCCTCCATAACTATCTCTTCCACGGGATACAGGAGCTTAAAGAAAAACAATCATTTTTAAAATATACCCAAAGAGAAAACTTAATACGTGAACATACATACAGTCTGGTAATGATTCAATGAAATTTCGTACTGTAAAATTTCCTGTTTATACCTAAATTCTTTTCAGTGCTCATTAACTGCAGTACTTAGATCACCTGCAGTCAAGTCAGTTTTAAGCAATTTTTTGGGATTCACCTTTCCACCTTTTGTTATGGTGGATTGTTAAAAATGGAATATTCATTTTACCTCTTCCTCCCATTCCACTGCTGCTGCGTACTGGTCCTGAAGGAGCAGATCTTTTAGGGGGAGGACCCCCACTTCGTGGTGTGGTCCTCTTTTTACTGGAAGTGGTCCCCTAGAAGAACTCATGTTAAAATTCATGGAATAGCCACCATCATCTACATTAGAATAGAAAACAAAAACATGTTAATACAAGAATCAAGAAAAGGCTATAAAAGTTCTTTGATCAAGAATGACCATTTCTACTTAGTTGGGGAATCTTTAGTTTTCACCTGTACAAAACTGAGCATATGGAAGCCCATAAGGACTAGTAAAATAAACCTAAAGAGTAGCCTCCAAGTTATGTCTAAGAAAAAGTTTCAGTTCCATATGCTCAAATATCTATGCATTATTTTCAAGTGTTTTTTTTTCCCTACAGAGTAAACTACCTAGATAAGGAAGAGCATACTATCATTTAAAAACACTGCCATGTAATTTAACTTAGGATGCCTTCTACGTTTTCAAGTCATTTTATCTTTGGTAGATGAGCCAGTGCTCAATTGAAAAAAAAATGGAGCCTTAAAGACTTAACCGAGGCACACGCTGGTGTGGGTATGCAGTTCCTAACTATGTTACACCAAGTCTGAGGTAGACTCAAGTCATTACCCATGTGCCCTCCACGTGAGGGAGGTCCCCTGGCTCCTCCACTTCCTCCTCTTCCACCTCTAAGGCCTCTTGGAGGGCCCCTGCTTCTTGGAGGTGGAGGTGGTCCACGTCTACCACTTTCAAATGACGGTTTAGTGGCTTGTTCTACTTTGATGGCTTTCCATCTAAGGACTAAATATCAAAATGGTTAATTACAACATTTAAAAAGAACTTTCAGATCCACTTTTCACTGACATCAATATCCTTCAAAATAGCTATAGGTAAATTTTGCCCAATTGATCTAAGAAAAACACTACATCATTTTTCCATTTACTTAAAATGATTATTCAGTCTTTAAAAATTTACTAATGATCTGAACCGAACATAAGATGGATCCACTGCACCTCTTTTAAAAACAAGGCCAGTTATCAATTTATTAAAACTGACAAGTAAAAAAGCCAAGTTATTAAATCAGTTTATGGCTCCCAGATAAAATATACCACATAATATTCTATCTGACTCTTGTTAATACAATCTGTAACTCTGCTATAACACAGGGTTATAAAAATTAACCAAGGGCCAGATTAAAGGGTCCTGGAAAGCTTTACACTCAAAATAAAATAAAATTCAAGAGCTTCCCTAGACCAGACTTGGATAACATTATGCTCTACAAGCACTAGGAAAGACTACCCATCATGCCATCTCACCTTTCCATTCATGTCTCTAGCTGCATCCTTAGCATCTGCTGGGCTTTCAAAGGTGACAAAAGCAAATCCTCTCGATTTGTTGGTTTCTCGATCTTTCATCAAGAGTACTAAAAAAGTAGTTTTCAGGGGGGAAAAATGTTACTCTAGTTCGAATGAGATAACAAAAGTAAATCTTGAAAAAGAAAGCTCAGAACTTCTTAGAGGACAAACTACATCATTTCAGATGATCAACGCAATCAAATTCATCATAGCTTACATTTTAATTACAACAGCCCTGTATATACTTTCCGATAAACTCACCTTCCACTATTCGTCCATATTTGCCAAATACTGCTTCAAGGGCTTTCTCATTTGTTTCTGTATTGAGGCCACCAATGAAGAGCTTTCCTGGGCGATCTGCTTCAACCATTTTTTCCTTGGTTGAGTCTGCTGAAAAGATAAGTATTACCACCCTGGAAAAAGTTCCCCCTCAAGTTCATCAAAACATGTATTTACTGCGGTACATTTTTTGTTTTACTAAAATTATTCTTTAATAACTAAAGACTCCAAAAGATCTAAAAACCTCAGAAGTAAACCCAAAACAAGTAGTTAAACCATAGCGTGGTTTACGTTAAACTGGTTAAAAGGGCCAAGCCAACTTATGTCTTTACCCTTCCTCCTCTCCTTGGCAGTTTTAATCAAGTATGAGCTACTCAACACTCGACAGAGTTTAATCCTAGCTTTTTAAGATACAATTGCATCCCAATTACCCTAATGGTTTTTAAAGACTATCGGCTCATTCAAGGTCACGGGCCAGACGCGGGTCCTTAACACCAAGCCCTCTTCCAAGAACTCTTTGCCTTTCCTGGTCAGAATTCTCTACTGAATCTTAGTATAAATTTAATGTTTGAGGCAAGTTATGCCTTCCCTTATCCACCAGCCCCGTCAAAAAGTCCTCACATTTTTAAAAAGTGTCAATACCACTTCACATTAAATAACGGAACGTTGGTATCATGCCCTGTAACTCTCGACGCTCCATGACTGCAGCAGAACCCAATTAAAACACTTCATTAAAAACCTCGTGGAAAACACAAAATGGCGACACTTGGACTCAGCCCAGAACCACCGACACCAGTCAGGGACTAACTTTCACCACCAGCTGTGGCTTGGAAATTCAAAGGGCTTCCCCCCAAGGCCACCAATGAACAAGGACCCGCGCGTAGAAGTGCACGTGCCCATCCACAGCGCCGGCGCCATCCACTCCCAATGCAGGTACCGCGGTGGTGCGATCTCCTCTCGTCCCGCTCCGGCCCGACCTCCGCCACTACCCCGCCCCGGCGACAAACTTTCGAGAAGAACAGAATCAAACAGACCCCTACTTTGCTTCCCTCCGACGCTCCCGCTTATCTAACTAGGTCGGCACCTTGGGCTCTTAAAATGGCGCCCGCTCCCCCATCTCCAGGGAGATAATCCCAAATTCTAACGTGGCGAGAGCGCCGGCACGAGGGCTAAGGAGGATTACGTACCGGAGGGGTGACGACGGTTCAAGCTCTACGAGCTCGCAGACAAAGGCTTCCTAGCCTTCAGCACGCGGGAAGGCGGCCGGCTCGGAAGACGGAAGACAGAAGCCGCTAGCACTACTGCGCAACGAGGGCGAACAAAGGAGACAGCAAACTTTATACTGCCCGGGAACGAGGCTGAAGGACCCGGATGGAAACGGAGCTTAGAATTTGAAACACAAGGGGAGGGGGAAGCAGTTCCCAGTCTCCCCATTGGCTGTCAACTCTGTCATTCACTCTCCGCCCCTCCCCTTTTCCCGGGGCCTCAGGTTTCTGGCCCTCGCCCATTTCTAACCGTTTTCCCAGCCCCCATCGGTGCTTCTCAAACCCGCGTTTTTGGTTTCCGCTAAGATGGCTCACGGGCTGTATTTAATAAAGAACTGAAGTTTATTGCGTGTTCTCCTGAGCCGTGCACAGTGCTAAACTTTGCACCCATGAACGCATTTAATTCTCAAAACACCGTGATGAGAGCAGATACTCCTACTATGTCAATATTGCAGAAGTGAAAAGCAAAGAAGTTTAGATAATAGAACATTTTCCCAAAATACTTTTAACAAGAATTTTTAGTGAATGGGTCAAATTCTGATAAATAGATGTTAGGTGAGAAAAAAAAATCATACAAAACGACAGACAGTTCCTTCACATAGAACAATTACTGAACGCCTAAATGGAAGGCTCAAGGTTTGGCCCCAAGGATACAACCCAGAACAAGCGAGACAAGGGCAAGGCGCTTCATGGTTAAGGCTGCCAGATTTAGTAAATAAAAATACAAGATGCCTAGTTAAGTTCGAAGTTCAGATAATCTTTTCAGTGTGCATATGTACCGGTGTCATACATCAAAACCTTACTTGTTGTTTATCTGAAATTCAAATTTAACCGGGCATTCTATATTATATCTGTCAATCCTACTCATGGGTGGATGACAAAAATTAATTTTCCTAATTTCTTTAAAAACGAAAAAAAAATTAAATACAATTAAATGAAAGAATTATCTGTCGCGATTTAGTGATAGGGAGGAAGATGGACAATATTTGGGAGATGAAATTTGATTTAGACAGCAGGGAAGGTCTATCTGAAGAGGTGACTTTGGAGATTAGATATGAAGGGAGAAAAAAAACAGCCATGGGAAAACTTAGGGGAGAACTTTACAGGAAAAGAAGAAAGCACTAACCACAAAGTGAGCTTAAGAGATTGCAGATATCAAGGGACAGAAAGAGATCCAGTGTAGTAGGAATTTAAGAGGCATAAAATGAGAGAACAAAACTAGGCAGAACCTTCGACCCCATTAAAAAATTACAGGAGGTAAGTGTGGAAGCAGGGACACCAAAGGGGCTGTGTGAACAGACCAGGAGAGAGGATGCGGACCTGAATTAGGGTTGTGCCAGTGGACGTGGTGAGGAAGGAACAATTGCTGAGTATATATGACAGGTAGCATGGACAGGATTTGCTAATAAATCAGATGGGAAGGAAATGGGAGGAATTGAGGAGACAGGAAATCAGTATGAATGACTCTAAGTATCTGGCATTAGTAGGTGATGGCCATTTACCAAAATGGTTTCAGATGAGCCAGTTTGGGATTGGGGGAGGGGGGTAGGGAAATCTGATGCTCAGAGCAGAGATCAGGGCTAAATAGTTACTTTGGAAATGGTGAAACTCATCAGAATGAATGAGATTACCAAAAGAGAATGCAATGCAAAAAGAAGGCCCATGATCACACAATAGAAACTAAGAGTATGTATGGAGACATGCTATAGTGTTATTTGTTTATCCTGGGAGGAGTAGTGAATTTATGGACAATTGTTACTTTTCTTATTCTCAGCTAATGATTACTCTGCCAATGGTGAATTATGGTATATGTCAGGCAGGTGGTAGTAAATGATGCTCATGTCATGCATAAATGCCCCACGTAGCTTTGGAACCAGCTCTGAATTATTAACATCAATAGAGGAATAATACTTAACAGGACAAGAATATTTGTTCTTTTTTTCCCCGGCCAAATAATGAAAAGTAAAGCAAAAGTCATGTCTACTTGCCTTCAGAATGAGTTATGTTAAGACGCTCTGCCAATAGTCGGAAATTGCCCAGGTTAGCAAAAACCACTTAATGCCAGGCTCAGCCTGTAGAATCTGCACCCCCAGGCAGAACCAGGAGAAGTCCCCGCCCCTCCCCACCCCCCGCATGGGCTGGCTGGCACTCTCTTTCTGTCTCACATCTAGACCCAAGGACTACAGAACCTTCCCTAAGCTCTGAATCTAAGCCAGGCCTTCCCCTGTCTAGGGCAGAACAGAGCTGACACTACAATAGACGTCCCTGTCCCTCTGGGTCTCAAGAAGGAAATATGCACCCCTGTGGACCAGATCACTCTAGTCTTTGCAGTCAGTGTCCAGGAATGTGGGGTAGGGAGGAATAGAGTGTTCTAGACTGGGGACAGCACTTCCAAGGACCAGGAAAGTGAGGGAGCGGAGGGAAGGCTAATTGGAATTGTAGAAGAGGCTCTTTATGGCTATAGCATAAAGTCAGGACATAGAGGACAAAGGAAGAATCTGGAGATGGAGGCAGAGGACCTACTGGTTAGATCAGTGGGCAATGGAGAGGGGAGATTTTTTAAGAGGTGGAACAACATAATCAGATTTCATCTTAAAGAGATTATGATGGCTGCAGTCCTGAGACTGTATTGGGCGAGGGAGGGGCAGGAAGCAGAGTATAGCTGATGTAATCCAGGAGTGAGGGGACTCTGGCCAACCAACAGTTGGATAAGCAGGTCTCACACTGCCAAAAACTAATCTCGAATCCCATCCCTCCTCCTCATGGATCTTCTAGATTTTTCCCTTTACTTCTTTCCTTGGATTATCATTTTTAAAAATGTTTATATTTTATCTTTACTATAATTTTTCCGTGAAACATTATTTCTCTCCAGATGCCATCTCAATGATTAACTGATAGACTGAGTCAAGAAATATTACTTTGCCACTAGGTATCCTTGGAATGTAATCAGTGCTTAATAAATGTTGGCTGAATGTCTTGCAAGCTCTTTTTATCCTCTCTGATACTTAGTATGAGCTGGGTTCATAGTAAATTGAGTATTGAATATTGGTAGTCTTGTCTTTACTCCCAATTTCTCTGCAAAGGACTCACCTTTTTTTTTTTTTTTTACTAAAACAAACTACAATGAAATAAAACAAAAATAGTCCATAGTTTTAAAAGCTTCAACCAGTTAAATGATTAAGAAATAACCTTCAGCCATCAACTAGGGATCACTCTGAAATAAGTAAAATGCAAAGCTCTCCTGTCAGCTTTGCATTTTTACATGAAGGGCAGATTTAAGGTCGCTCTGCATCCAGTTGATGCCTGTTTTTCCAGACTACAAAAAGATATCCTGCCACTTGTTCTAAAATCGTCTGTTATCTGGTATGAAGCAAGAAGGAGGAAGGGAGGAAATAACTTTCTGCGATTAGAGAATGGGAAACTTTCCAAACCACTTAAAGTAGCCACTGTCCAGAAGATAGCCTACTTAACTACAAGCAAGGAATGAAAACTTTTTAATGTGGTTCTGATATTTACATAGGAGCTGGCTGAATGAATGAAGGTACTGTATATTTTTCCACAATGAAGGAGATACTGTGTTTTAACCAAACTTAAAACTCTTTTAAAAGGAAACTAAGTATGCCTTAAGAAATATATATATACTTTTTAAATTTTTTTACAAAAGTTTATTCTTAAATGTACAACAGTCTCCAAAACAACTTCATTCTAGCTATAAGTGGCAACAGATGATATGGCAGGAAATCCAGATGTTAAAACAGGAAAGGAATTAAGTATCAACATTGCCCCAGGCAACAAGGAACAGCTCACTTTTTGCAAGATTTCTTAATTCCACCTGTGGCCTTTGCTTTTGATTCCTGGAGTTTCTTCTGCTCCTCTTTCCGCTTCTGCTTAAACACCTTATGTTCCTCATCCATCTCTTCGGCCTGCTTCTTAGGCTGTTTCAGGGGCTTCATCTTACCACCTTCGCGGCTGATGAATATTTATAATGAGGGGTGAGTGTGGGGAATGATGTATTTTTCTTTTCAATAAATTGTGTCAAGACAATTAGAGAGCCATTTAAAGGGGGAAAAAAATCTGGATTTGTACTACACTTTTTACTCCAAAATAAATTCCAGCTCAAAGATTTAAATGTAAAAGGTAGAACCATTTAAGTATTAGAAGAAAATGGATAGGTGCTTTTATAACCTTGTCATGAGGACCATCCATCGATTCATTCATTTACCAAATATTTATTCAGTGCCTATTATGCACCAGCAGTTTTAGGTGCTGGGAATAAATGCTTTAGTGAACAAAAACACAGAAGTCCCTGCCTGCCTGGAGCTAACATTTTAGTGAGTGGGAATAGATAATAAACAATACACCAAATAAATAATGTTTGAGGATGAAGAGTGCTATGAAAGAAATAGAGCATACTAAAGAGGGGGGGTCAGGAGACAGAAGTGGAACGGTGCAAAATTAAAAGGGTTGATCAGAGTTGGCCTCACTAAGGAGGTGACATTGAGGCAAAGGTAGGAGAGAGGAGTAAGCCATGTGAATACCTGGGGAAGACTATGCCAGGAAAACTGAAGTGTATCTGCTACCTCTCAAGTTCTAAGAACAGCAAGTAGGGCAGTATGGCTGAAACTGAGTGAGGAAAAACAAGAATAGTAAGAGATAAAGGCTGTTAAGTAGCAGAGGGACCAGATCATATAGGTCTTTGTATACCATGGTAAAGTCTTTGTCTTTGTCAGGGAGGAAAAATAACTTTCCCTCTTTCTAGGTTCCTGTCTGAGACTCCCCGGCAACAAAAGGCAGATTAACATGAGAAAAACAAAAGTTTAAAGACAAGCATACCACCTTTAGACATAGGAGGCACCAGGAAAACTGAGTAATTTCCCAAAATGACTCAAACCATCAACTTAAATACTACCTCCAGCTAAAGACAAAAGAAAATGGGGAGTGGGGGTGAGGAAGCCAGTTATAGGAGATTATCAGTGAAGAGGGCATGCTTGTTATGCAAATCTAAGTACTCAGCCTTCTCTAGTAATGACAGTTTCCAGAGGTTTGCTGATCTTTCCCTTCTTGCTACAGAGAGACAACCTTACAAATGGAGATTTCTCTTGTAAATGTCTCTAAAAAGGTAACTTCTTCTCTGGTTAGAGATTTTCCTCCTGTGCCTGGTTTCTTAAAAACAATCAGCTCAAAATAATCCTTATGTCAAAGAGGTATATTTCGGAGTGGCAAATTCTGCTCCACTTCAACTTTTACAGTGATTGAAATCAGGAGCCACTGAAGGGCCTTGAGTGGAGGAGTCACATATCTGTCTTACCTCATAACAGGATCACATTGGGTGCTATGTCCAGGACACATTGTAGGCAGCAAGGGTAAAAGCAGAGAGACCAATCAGAAGACAATAGTAATAGTGCCTTGGATGGAGGCTATAGCAGTGGAGGTAGGTGTTGAGAAATTGTCAGATTCTTCTCACCACCTACCAGAATACGGGGGATATATTTTGAAGGCAGAGTCAAAAGGACTTCCTGACAAAATTTCAGATGGCATAAGTGAAAAAACACTGATTTATTTGACTATAAAAGTAATTATTCATTCTTAAACTGCTTTGATAGCTCATTTTTTTTTAGTGGATCTTTAAATATTAAAGTTTCTCTAGTCTTGTTGCTAGACTCTCTTGTCTTCTCATTCTATCCTTATTTCAGGTAAATCTCACCCATTCCCAGGGTGTTCGCACAGTAAATACCCCTATGACTTCTATGTCAAATCTCTCCCTTGAGCTTGAGCTCTTAAACATGCACATTGACATTCCTGTCTGACATTACCACTTCACTGCCTCAAATTTATTAACTCCTTCCCTTGCCAGATTCAACAGTGGTGGAATAAAATGGACTTGGTCACTGCCTTCATGACACTGACATTCTAGTGGGAGGGCTGTGTGAGAAAATAAATAAGAAAACAAATTTTAAAAATAGTGAAAAGCTCCATGAAGAAAACAAGTTTCAGTAACAGAATAACAAAAACTATGTGTTTGCAAGTGGAAGAAATCTACTTACAACAGGGAAGATTTCTCTGAGGAAGCGACATGGGAATGAAAGGTTCAAGAATGAGAGGTCTTCTCATGGAAATAACTGTGGGCAGAACATTCTAGATCATAGTAATAGCATGTGCAAAGGCCCTGATGAAGAAAAAGATTTGATGTGTTTCAAGAACTTAAATGAAGCCACTGTGGCTGGAATATAGTGACTCAGGGAAAATAATGACAAATGATCTAGTTGAAAGATTAAGATGTCAGATCATCTAGGACCTTGTAAATCATGGCTAGGTTTTGAGGGGTAGGGGCTGGTTATGCTAAGAACAATGGGGAATCACTGAAGGGTTTCAATCCAGGAGAAAAACTTGAGTTAATTTGTATTTTAGAAAGATCACTCTGGCGACTGTAATGGAGAATGAGTTATAAAGGAGCAAACATGAAAACTGGAAAACTGCTCAGGCATTTAAGGCAGTATTCTGAGTGAGATACGACATGGTTTGGACTAGAGCAGTAGTTACAGAGTTGGAGAAAAGTAGATAGATCAGAAAGATAGTTAGGAAGTTGAAAAATACAGAATAGCCTACCTAAGAACTGGACCTTGGTGTTGGAATGCCTGATTTGAAGTCCATCTCTGCTACTTCCTAGATATGTGAATTTGCGAAAATCCATAATTTCTCTGTGCCTCATTGTTCTCATTTGTAAAATGAAGGTAATAATGATACTTATAGGAAGCATCAGGGTTAAATGAACTAAGATATACAACATGGCATACTTATAACATTTCCTAGAGCATAATGAGAATTATATTAAGTGTCAACTATTAATAATGATAATGAATGGGCTGTGGGGAGTGAGGGAGGAAATAATGGTGATGCCAGGTTTCTGGCTAAAGATACTGGATGTCTTTTTGAGACACTAGGAAAGGAAAACCTCAATCTTGGGTGAAACCAATAATTTACTTTCTTCATGTCTATTGGAAAAAGTCACACAGTTAAGCAGATTGAATATTATAAAATTTGTGATCATGGACCTCAAATGAGACTTCAATATCGCCTAGTTATTTGACTACATATCGTTTGGTTGAGTCACTCACCTACGTTCTGCAATAGTTTTAAAAAATCTCCACTATTCTGTAACCTCCTACCCCAGAACTACCTTCCTCCCACCCCACACTTTCAATACTTGACCCCATCTCTTATTTCATAGAGAAAATAGAAGCCATCAGGTAGGAACTCCCTCATCTTCTGGTTACCAAACACACATGTCTACTAACCATCTCTGCACTCATCCTATTTTCCTGTCCCCCTCTTACATAGAATAACTACAAAATGTAGTTAGTTCCTTAGAACAGCAACATAGGCTCTGCCTGGGAACTTGTTAGCAATGGAAATTTGCAGACCCCACCTCCAGACCTACAGAATCACAAACTGAGATGAAGGGCAGCGATCTGTGTTTTAACAAGCTCTCCAGGGAATTCAGATGCACAAGTTAAATAATGAGCATACCCTCTCTGCCCAGGGCAGTGTGTATAAGGCAGTTTTTTTTTTTCAGAAATATTAGTGACTAGGGAAAAAATGGAAAAGACTTAAATGACTACCAATAGAAGAATGTCAAATATACTATGATATACTCATAGTATGTAATATCTGTAATACATCTGTAGAATAATGAAGTAGTTCATCTCATACATCCTATAATGTACATGAAAAGGTGCCCAATATCACCAATCATCAGGAAAATGCAAATCAAATGAGATATCACCTCACACTTGTTAGAATGGCTATCATCAAAAAGACAAGAGATAATAAGTGTTGTCAAGAAAGTGTTGGTGAGAAAGTAAATTGGTACAGCCACTATGGAAAACAGTATAGAGGGTCTTTGAAAAGTTAAAACTAGAACTGCTATATAATCCAGCAATTCTACTCGTGGGTATTTATCCAAAAGAAATGAAAGCATTAACTTGAAAAGATGTATGCACTCCCGTGCTCATTGCAGTATTATATACGATAGTCAAGATATAAGGTATGAAGTGGAAGCAACCTAAGTGTCCATCGATGGATGAATAAAGAAAATGTGATATATATGTGAATATGTATATGTATATGTATACACACACACATACACACACAAAATTCAGCCATAAAAAGGAAATCTTGTCATTTGGGACGACATGGATAGACCTTGAGGGCATTATACTAAGCAAAATAAGACACAGAGAGAAAGATAAATACTGCATGATCTCACTTATATATGGAATCCAAGAAAACACAGTCCTCCCCAAATAACCCCCCACCAAAATGCATAACAAAAATAAACTGAACTCATCGGCTATAGAGAACAGATTGGTGGTTTCCAGAGGTCAGGGGAGGGGAGTGAAGTGAGTAAAGGGGGTTAGAAAGTAAAAACTTCTAGCTAGTTAATACAGTGATTAGACATTTATGTGATTTACAAAGTCATCCCCCGATTAACCTAGTACCCACCTGACACTATATATAATTATTACAATATTATTGACTATATTCCCTACAGATGTACTTCACATCCCTGTGACTACATTGTAACCACCAATTTATATCTCTTAATTCCTTCTCCTTCTCCACCCAGGCCTCCAACCCTCCTTCCATCTGGCAACCATCACAATGTTCTCTGTATCTATGAGTCTGTTTCTGCTTTGTTCACTTTCTTTTTTTAGATTCTACATAAAAGTGAATTCCTCATTTCCTTTTTTTATGGCCAAGTAGTGTTCCATTGTATATATGTACCACTTCTTTATTCGATCATCTATTGATGGGCACTTAGGTTGCTTTGATATCTTGGCTATTGTAAATAGCACTGAAGTGAACGTAGATGTATATTTCTTTTCAAATTAGTGATTTGGGTTTCTTCATATAAATACCCGGCGATGGAATCGCTAGGTCATAAGGTAGTTCTATTTTTAATTTTTTGAGGAACCTCCATACAGTTTCCCATAGTGGCTGTACCAGTTTGCAATCCCACCAACAGTGCACGAGGATTCCCTTTTTTCCACATCCTCACCAATACCTGTTTGTTGATTTATTGATGATAGCCATTGTGATAGGTATGAGGTGATATTTCATTGACTGTAGTTTTAATTTGCATTTTCCTGATGATTAGTGACATTGAGCAATTTTCAATATGGCGATGGATGTTAACTAGACTTATTGTGATCATTTTGTAATGATTCTTGTAATGCAGGGGTATACATGTACCCTTTTGATAATAAGTTGATATTGGTACAGAAATATGATTCTTAGAAACTACAGTACCAAGGGAAAACTAAAATTCTCTACTCGCAGCATATCAAAGAGTATATAAATTACAAGAATAATTGTTCAAATGGAAAGCTTATCCCTCAAAGTGTTAAACCTGTGAAATCAAGCTATTTGAATGGCTGCCTTGCTATATAAAAGTGGTAGGTATGGATAGAAGAAGATCCAATGTTAACAATTTACTAATGGGGGAGGCAGATAGGACTCTAATACAGTGTGAAAGTGACAAATCAGAGGATACTGTGGGAGCACATACAAGGGGCACTTAATCCAGGGCTGTGTGTGTGTGGAAGCGGTGGTATATATATGCAGTTGGGGGGAGTTATCAAGAAAGATCTGCTGTGAAAAGTAACATCCAAATTAAGAGCTGAAATATACAAGCAAGATTTCAGCCAAGCAAAAGGTAAGAGATGGGGTGGTAGAGTCAGCAGAGCATACTACACCAAGGAATAGCAAAGTTCAATTTATTCAGAGGCTAGAGAGAATGGCCTCTTAGTGTAACTGAGTTTTACACTAAGTTTACTGGAACAGGATCAGAAAGTAGAGTGACTGCGGAAGTGGAGTGCCTGCTCTTTCCTGCTTCCTCACTGAAGTTTGATGCTGGAGAGGTATATGTGTAAAAGATTTTTTCAACTTTTCGTTTTGAGATCATTTTAGATTTACAGAAGCATTTCAAAAACATTACAGAGAAAACAAATTAGTACAGAGAGGTCTGGAATACACTTTACTGAGCTTCATTTAATGTGAACATCTTACCTAACCATGGTATAATTATCAAACTAAGAAATCAACGATGGTACACTACTATTAACTAAATTATAAACTTCATTTGGCTTGTACCAGTTTTCCCACTACTGTCCTTTCTCCATGCCAGGATCTAATTCTGGACCTTACATTGCATTGAACTGTTCAGCAAAGGATTTTAAAGAAGAGTGTGATGCAATTAGGCTTGCACTATCTATTTGAGAGAAGCATATTTAGATTTTGGGGGATCTAGGAAGGAAAAAATGATTCAAGACAGGAAACCCAAGGGATAAGCTAGTCTGGCCATATTGGAACATTGTGAAAGGTATGATGTGCCCTTTGGAGCTCACACACTGACTGGCCTACCAGGACACATTAGTTCCCTTTTTGATGCTCTAATATGCTGATTTAGGAATGTGGCTTAAATAGAGCATGATTCCACTGCATCACAGTATTCCTTTGTTCCACTGCTTAATTTTGGTATGTACTCATTGAAGTGACCTGGAAAGAGGATGGGAACTGTGGCTTGGATATCTTCAACTCCAAATGGTTAGAAATGTGGGGGGAAATCACCTATTAAAAACCTAGTTGCTACATTAGTGTGTTTTATACATTTTCTTTAATGTGGCCTGAATCACCAATTTTTGTGAAGTGCCATTCTTCGAGTTTCTTTTCTTTTACAAAATTGTTGGAGTGACGCTGCATATCACAAATTTCCATGCACCTTTGTCAAAGATAGCTCCTAACAATATTCATGCACTTTGTTCAATCTTTTATTTGCTTGTTTCTGAAATATTCATAGTTGATCTAGCTGAGAATTTAACAGCTACATCATAAAACAAGTTTATTTCTTATTACCACAATTTATCACATCCTTTTAATACCATTGTATTTGAGAACTATATTAGACATCAAAGACCTGTTTCCTAGCCTCAACCTGCTCGTCTATTAGCTGTGTGATTTTGGACAACCAAATTAACTTCTGGCCTCTGTTACCTCACATAAAATAACTACCTCACCTAATTCACATGCTCACTAGGAGAATCACATGAAATAATGAATTAGCAAGGACTTTGCAAACTTTACTGCTAAGTAAACAAAAGGGGCATTATCTTTGTTATCTACACTTACTCTCATCTTTTGGTTGCATTCTTTTTTTGATTTCTGAATGAATTAAAATATATAAAAATGCCGACAACAGTGTAAGTGATATGGTATTCATTTATCTACCTTTTCATTTATTCTGAATCTTACTTTGCTCTTACTAAGTGCCCAGGTCTGTGCTAGGGATATGAAGATAAGGAATAAATGGTTCTGTGCCCCCAATAAGTTTACTTTCAGTAGAGGGAGAGAGACAAGTAAGCAAATAAAATGAATAATGTGTTCACATTTCCACCAAAATATACCCAATAGCACAAGAGAGAAAACCTGTCTCTCTCTGGAGTTTGGAACAGAGCCTACATTAAGAAATTAATTTCTTTGTATTTTATATTTTAAAAGATAAAAATTTCAAAAGCCTTGCAAAAAATTAAAAACAGTATAGCCCTATTTGTTTTGTTTTTGCTTTTTTTACACAACAACCAACCAAGTGGGGGTTATTCTGGAAACACAAGGTTGATTCAATACTCAAAAATCAATGTAATGCACCCTATGAATAATCTTAAGATGAAACACACATCATATCAGTTGATGCCCAAGATCAGATAAAATTCAATAGCCAGTCATGATAAAAACTCTCAGCAAACTAGGTAGAGAAGGGAACTTCTTTAACCTGATAAAGGGCGGCTGTAAAAAGCCCATACTAATATGCTTGATGGTGAAAAACTAAGTGTGTTCCCCTTAAGATGGAGAACAAGGCAAGGGTGTCCATTCTCACCACTTGTATGCAATATCATATTGGCATTCCTAGCCGGTGCAATAAGGCAAAAAATATGTATATAATAATAATAAAATAAAAAGAAAAAAAGAAAAAAGAAAAAAAAAGCATATACATTGGAAAAATAATTTAAAAATCTTTATTTGCATACAACATGAGAAGGTTTACAGGACTGGCCAGAGGTGGCTGGTAGACCTCACTCCAGAAGAGGTCTTCAAATTGGTGCAGGGGGAGGGGAGGCCTTTGTGTTAAAATAAACCAGGTCTGCCTAGTGGATGATTTGCACAAGGCCTCCGTGGGGCTTCAGCATTTTATAGGGGGTGGTGGGAAATCAGAAGACAAACTCCTAGGGTCATGTTGATCTCCAGGCCCAGTAGGTGGCTGGAGCTAGTGAAAATCACATACTGGTGACACCAGGAGGGCTGTGTCTTGTTGTCGAAAATAAGGATGTAGCCTTTGGTGATGCTTCTCTTGAGGCTGACAGACACAGCCCTGCTGGGAGCTTTAACAGAAGACCACAATGGCAGTGTTGGAGTTGTAGCAGATAGATGGTGATGAAGGCCAAAAGGATCATGAACACGTTGACTGCTGCTCTTTCCTGTTTCTCATCTCTCTCTGACATCTCAGAGGGGCGGGGGCCAGCATCCTGTAGGTGACCTGGGTGGCACCCCTTCCCAGGAAGTGCCCAAGAACCATGGTCCTTCACTTGGTGAGAGGCCCCCTGCTTTGCAGCCACCCAGTCCCACAGCAGTTCTGGCTTGTCCAGTCCTAGCATAGCCCTAGATGCCTGGGTCCAAGCCTGGAAGGCTGACAGTGTCCCATTTATTTTAACATGTACACTTTTTCATCCAAAGGCAGACTAGAGAAGATTTATTTTCAAGCTCTGGTTACTTCCAACCATGACCACTCTTGTGTTTCCTAGCTCCCTTTTCCTGTTCCTCATTACAAAGATGGTGCCCCTTCTGATCATGTTATCCTGCTCACTAAATCTTTATATGGGCTTCCAGTTCTCTTGGTAAAGTTGTCTTTTCACTCTCACAACTCCCTTACTTCTGATTGTTCATACATTTTCTCATTTCATTTCTCCTACAACTTCTTTGACCTCTCTGGTCCAAGCCTTACCTTGCTAAATTTCTACATGCCTCTTCTAAAGTCTTGCTTGCTACCTTTGTGCTGTCTCGAATCCCAGTTTCCAATCAGCAGAAGATGCAGACCTCTTGGAGGGAAGGAACTTGGGCAGAAAGGCACTAGGCGAGCACACACATCTCTGCATAAACAAGCGATTTACTTCCCATAGTTCTTGAGATACAAGGTGGAAAAATAATAAGCTCTTACTATCTTTGTCCTATGATATCGACAATACTCTCTAGGTCCTAATACAAACACTCTAAATTGTAGGACAGAACAAGGAGCAAGAAGGTACGGGCAACAATAATCCTTTCAGAAGTTGCAAAATAAGATCCCTGCCACTCAGAGAAACTTTCTTTCAAAATCAAAGAGCAAGCCACTTTCTCCTCCCTCTCTCTCTTCTTTAGTCTTTCCCCTTCCATTCTCCTTCCCAGACCTGCGCTATGCATTAGAAATATAAAGTGAGCCACATAAGTAATTTTAAATGTTCCGGTAGCTACACTTGAAAAATAAAAAGTAACATATGTAATCAATTTTACTGTTTTATTTTTACTTAATAGACCCAAAATAGTATTTCAACACGTAATCAACATAAAAATGGAGACGTTTTGCATTCTTTTTACAGTGCAAATTCTTTGAAATCCGGGGTGCAGTTAACACTTACAGAACATCAGTTTCGGCCAGCTGCATTTCAAGCGCCTCATAGTCACAACATTGGACTGCAAAGCCCTGGAATTCCCCTTGTTCTCCCTCCCGGCCCCCACCACTCCCAGCTCGGCAGCAAGAAATGAAGATGGCAGGGGCGGTAACACTGCTAGTCTGAGACAGAAAAGGCAAATTCCGGAGTATGGTAGACCGTGTGATGTTGAGATGTTGAGACCTGTCAGACAGCCTCTCCTGCCCTCCAGTCTCCCAGGTCCGCGAGGCAGCACTGAAAGCAGCGAGTGAAGCACAGGCTGAACTGAGGGAAAGTGCCTAGCTGGGCAGAGTGGCGCGGGAAGGTGCGTGGAAGGAGCGGCGGGGACCCGCACGCATGCGTACTGCGCGCGCATGCAAACTCAGCTAGGTACCTAGCGACCGAATTCCAATCCAGTGTGTCGTCCCTAATAAGTGACCTTCCCGGAGTTCTAGTCTTACTAGTTGATCTCGGCTCCTCCCTGTCTACGGTTCTCTTCCTTATAATTTCCAATTCTTCCCTTCACTGGTCCCTATCTCGCTCATGATGTATGTCCCTAAGCGCTGAGCCGGCACCTAAAATGAGTACTCGTGGTTTCCGCGTGGGAATCAGCCTCTGGCCTCCCCTTCCTGGGTTGAGGTGGTTGCTGAGGCTGCTCCTGGGACTTCAGGTGCCCACTGCCCCGCTTTTTACCTTCCTGGGTTGGCTCCAGTCAATTTCTGTAAAGCTAACCAAGAGACTGCAACCTGAAAGGTGAGGACCAGAGCGAGGCGGTCAGATGTGAAGGGAAGGCTTTAGGCCAGGGGCACGCGACACATTGGGGCAGACCAGGGTCGGTGGCTCTTTCCCTCGAACAGGGGATGCCAAAGCCCTCTCTGTGGATGTGTCTCAAGGTCTCAAGATTCTGAGCCCCGATCCCTCTTTTCTCCTGATCCTCCTTCCCTTGCTCTAGGCTCTTCCCACTTCCTTTCAGTTCCTCCAACTCCCTCTCAGCTCCTTCTTTTCTCCTTTTCTCCTTTTCTTTTGGCTCCTTCCCTTCAGTTACTGCTACTCCACTTCCCCTCCCTCTCGGCTCCGCCCCTTCACATAGATGCCCCTCCCTCTTACCTTATCTTGGTTCCTCCCTTTCCCCCATCTTTGCTGCTTCTTCACCTTTCAGTTCTTTCTCAGGCCCCTCATTAGCTCCTCCTCCTCCCTCTCTGCTCCTCCCGATCTACCCTCCCTATTGGCTGCTCTTCCACCTCTTAGCTCTTCCTCCTCCTTCACAGCTCCTTCCATTCTCTCTCAGCATCCTCTCCCCTCTCTTCCTTTCTTCCCCTCCTTATTATCCCCTTACAGTTTCCCTTTCAAGACTCACACATTGTGGTATTTCTAAGATACATCTCCATCAGCTTCCCCACGAAAGTGGAATATTTATTACAGTTGATGCAAGTTTATAGTTTACATTAGGGTTCATTCTTGGTGTTCTACATCCTATGAGTTTTGACAAGTGTATCTATATATCTATCTTTAATATTATACAGAGTAATTTCATTGCCTTAAAAATCCTCTGTTCTCTCTGCCTGTTCATCCCTCTCTTCCTTTAACTCCCGGCAATCACTGATCTACTTAGTGTCTCCATAGTTTTGCCTTTTCTACAATGTCACACTCTCGAAATCATGCAGTATGTAGCCTTTTCAGTTTGGCCTCTTTCAGTTATCATTATGCATTGAAATTTCCTCCATGTCTTGTTATAGCTCATTTCATTTTAGTGCTGAATAACAGTCCATTGTCTGGGTGTACCAAAATTTATTTAACCATTCACCTACTGAAGGATACCTTGGCTGCTTCCAAGTTTTGGCAATTATGCATAAAGCTGCTATAAACTTCCATGTGCAAGTTTATGTGTCATAAGTCTTCAGCTCTTTTGGGTAAAATACCAAGGTGTGTGATTTTTGAATCATACAATAAGAGTATGTTTAGTTTTGTAAAAAAATTGCCAACTGTCTTCCAAAGTGGCTGCACCATTTTGTATTCCTGCCACCAATGAGTAAGAGTCCACATGCATTTGTTTTTAACAAAAATAAAATCATAGTATCTATGGTATTTTGTAACATTTACTTTTCTGGTAATGACTCCACTTTTCCACATCAATATATTTTTATCTCATCTCTTACCCAGTTTATAGTCAGATTTCCCTAGCTAGCCCTCAAATATCCAAATCCAAATTGTATCTATTCTTTATGTATTTTTGGTTCTTTTAATCAAGCACAGTGCCACCTCCCTCCTCTTTTCATAACACTGATTTATGAAAAGAACCAGTCGTTTTTCCTGTGGAATATCCCTTCTTCTGGATTTGTTTGTTTGCTGCCTTATGATGACATTTAGCTTAGTTTAAATGGTTAAACTTGAACCCTTTGGGAAGTTATTTGAAATACGTTTCCAAGTCTACGAAAACGGCCACCCTCCCATGATTATAATGATCTCATTTCTTAGAATAATATGCAAGAACACAGGCAGATGAGAAGTTTTCTCTGATTATCTTATCTACCTGGAAGGCACCAATATCATTTTTTTCTTATCTATCCTTCTAGGAATTTCATGAATGTGCAAACAAGTATGTATTTGTACTCTTTGTCCTCCTTTTTTTTTTTTTACAGAAATGGTAGCATACTGTTCTAATCTTCATGGACCTTTATTCATTTAACAATATAGCTTGGAGATCATTTTACATCATTGCATAAAGCACATACTCATTCTTTTTAATGGTTGCATAGCATTCCTATGGATGTGCTCTAATTAATTTACATAGTACCATATGTATTTATGTATTTAGCTTGTTGCCATTCACTTGATCTTACCAAACATTTCTGCATGTGGGAATATATCTGTAGAATAAATTCCTAGGAATGGAATTGCTGCGTCCAAAAATATATGCACTTAACAATTTTGATAGTGCCAAATTGCTCTCCATGGAGGTTGTATTAATTTATACTTTCGCCAACAGTGTGTGAGAGTGCCTGTTTCTCCACAGTTTGACAATGTGTTATCAGACTTTGAGATCTTTGACAATCTCATAGGTTAAAACTTGTATGTTGTTCTTTTAATTTGCATTTCTTTTATTAGAAATTTTTTTTATCGAGAATCTTTTCATATAATTAAAACCCATTTAAATTTTCTTTTTTCGTGAACTAGCTGTATATCCTTTGCTCATTTTTTATAAAGTTGAACTTTTAAAAAATTGATTTGTGGAAATTTGTAAATCAGGAAACTAGTACTTTGTCTATGACATCTTTTTTTCAAGTTTGTTAATTGTCTTGTAGTTTTGCTTGTTGAAATTTTTTCCATTTAGAAAAATTGGCTTTTGTTCTAATTTATCAATTTTTTTATAGCTCTTGAGTTTTGTTTCCTATTTTGAAAGGTCTTTCTCATGTTTTCTTCTATTAGTTTTATGGTTTAAATTTTAACATTTAAATACAATTAATATTTTCTAGTATAATAATATATAAGATAAAGAGCCAACCTAACTAGTTTTATCCCAGATTGCTGACCAGTTGTCTTAACACTATGTATTGAATATTATATCTTTTCTCCACTTCATTTGAGAAATCATCAAGTTTCATTTAAATATAATAAGTTCCAAATATGTATTTTAAAATATAGTTCAAATTTTATGTACTTTGTTAGTATTGGGAATGAGGATAAGAACTATTATCCTTAATAGTTCTTTTTAGAAGCTTTTGCCTATTCACCTTGACAAAACTATAATTGTTATATGTTACTATTGAAAAAATTCTGATTCGATTTCATTGAATGCAAATACAATTCTCTTGTTTTACAGTGTTATAGTAAGGTTTTTTAACTTTTTAAAATTTTTTTGGTGCCAAACTTGATAATTTTCTGCATCCTCTTCTTTTAAAAACTCTAATCATGGCCCCACACCCATGTGTGGTGATTGAGAATCGGAAAGAATATCTCAGCTGCGGAGGTCCCGCTTGAGAAGTGAGGGGTCTCAGCCCCACTCCCCAGCTTGGAGCACCAGTACCTGGAAGAAGAGTCCCCATAAGAGTTGGCTGTGAAAATCAGCCCGGATTTTGCCCATCTCAGTGAAACAGAAGGCTGCTGCAAACCCATGTGTCCACTTAAAGGGCCCCCACATAGACTATCTCCATTTGAGGCACTCGCCTTGTGCTCAGGTGGAGGAATGGTGGCTTGGGAGGTGCCAGAAACATACAGGGAGAGGAGACTGAGTCATGTGGCTTCAAGGCATGGGCTGGAGAGACAGCCACCATTGTCCTCGTGTTGAGCCCTCCTTCTGTGTAGCTGGTGGGCAGATGCCATCTTTCCTGTGTTGAGCTCTCCTTCCACATGGCTCAATCTGAATCTTCATTGACCTGGTGAAATCCACTTGCTCTATCCTGGTGTCTTCCTGAGACCCTTTCCCACTCAACTAGTGGACAACTCGAGGCTCTTGTGGTGTCTCAGTCTTACTGGCAGCTGGCAGGCGGTGGCAGGCCTCAGAATTCCCTTTTGCTGAATAGGCCCAGGTCTCGTACAGGTGGCAGTTGGCTTCAGTTCACGGTGTGCCCTCTCCCACATGCCTCTAGGCCCAACACTGGCAGTGACCAAACACAGGTCACTTTGTAGTTCCTACCAGGTAGCCCCAGCTAGTCAAAGTCAACAGCTAACCTTAGTCTATATGGGGCCCCGCCTCAAGAGGCCCCAGAAGCAACAAACCCAGAGTCCAGCTTCAACCACACAGAGCACCATATTATTAGCCCCACAAGTGGCACAACTGAAGGGCAATCTCAGCAGGCACCAAAGCACACGGGGGAAAATTCTGCTCTGTGGGGTCAGCCTCCACACAGCAACTCATGACCAATCTTCACAGTGAGCCTGGGGGTCAACCTCAACCACTGATATGTCAGCAAACAATCAAGGCTTAACAACAGCAGGAGGTCACACACAACCCACACGAGGGGCAGTCCTGGAGTACCTGACTTAGGTGATCCGGGAGACTGTGCCACTGGGCCCTATAGGATACCTGCTACATAAGGCTACCCTATAAAGACTGGAAGATATAGCACATCTACCTAACAGATAGAAACAAACAAGGAGAGGCAGCCAAAATGAGGCAGCCAAAACTTGTCCCAAATGAAAGAACAGGAGAAAACTCCAGAGATGAACTAAACAAAATGGAGGCAAGAATCTATCAGAGAGAGTTCAGAATACTGGTTATAAGGATGCTTAAGGAACTTAGAACTTCAACAAAGAGATAGTAAACATAAAAAAATGACACATAAATCATAAAAAGAACCAATCAGAAAGGAAGAATACAATAATTGAAATGAAGAATACACTAGAAGGAATCAACAGACCAGATACAAAGTTCAAAACATTAGTTATAAGCATGCTTAGTGATCTCAGTGACAACTGTCACAAAGAGATATAAAATGCAAAAATAGAGGTAAAAAACAAAAAAAAAGAACCAGTCAGAAATGAAGACTATAATAAATGAAATGAAGAATACATTGGGGGAATCAACAGAAGAGTAGATGAAGCAGAGGATCGAATTGGTGATTTGGAAGACAAGGTAACAGAAAACACCTAATCATAACAGCAAAAAGAAAAAATAATCCAAAAATAATGAGTACAGTTTAAGGGGTCTCTGGGACAACTTACAGTGTACCAACATTCACATCATAGGAATACCAGAAACATAAGAGAGAGAGCAAGGATTTGAAAACTTATTTTAAAAAATAATGATGGAAACTTTCCTAACCTGGCAAAGTAAATAGATATACAAGCCCAGGAAGCACAAAGTTTCAAGCAAGATGAACCCGAAGAGGCCCACGCCTAGACACATCAAATTTAAAATGCCAAAAGTTAAAGATGAAGACAGAATCTTTAAAGCAGGAGAAGAAAAGCAGTTATTTACCTACAAGGGAGCCCTATAAGACTGTCAGCTGATTTCTCAACAGAAGCTTTGCATACCAGAAGGGGTTGGCACAAAATATTCAAAGTGATGAAAACCAAGTACCTATAATCAAGATTGTTCTATTCAACAAGGTTATAATTTAAAATTGAAGAAGAGGTAACTTCCCAGACAAGAAAAAGCTAAACCAGTATTACAAGAAAAAAAGATTTCTTTAAGAAGAAGAAAAAAATCAAAAATATAAATAATGAAATGGCAATAACTACATATCTATCAACAACTACTTTAAATATAAATATATTAAATGTTCCAATCAAAGATAGGGTAGCTGAATGGAGAAGAAAACAAGACTCTTATACATGCTGCCTACAAAAGACTCACTTCACATTGAAAGACACACACAGATTGAAAGTAAAGGGATAGAAGAAGATATTAAATGAAAATGAAAATTAAAAAAAAAAGCTAGGATAGCAATACTTATACCAGAAAAAATAGACTTTAAAACAAAAGCTATATTAGGAGATAAAGAAGTATCCAGTAATTCCACTTCTGCGTATTTATTTAAAGAAACCCAAAACACTAATTACGACATATGCACCCCTATGCGTATTGCAGCATTATTTACAATAGTTGAGATATCAAAATAAGCTTACTGTTTCTCGATAGATGATTGGATAGAGAAGGCAATGGAATATTACTCAACCGTAGAAAGGAGTGAAATTTTCATTGGCAACACTATGCATGGACCTAGAGAGTCACCTAAGTGAAATAAGTCAGAGAATGACAAATACCATATGATTTCACTTATATGTGGAATCTAAAAAACAAACTAAATGAACAACCAAAACAGAAATGGACATAGATACAGAGAATATTTTGATGATTGCAGGTGTGTTAGGGGGATGGGTGAAAAAGGGGAAGAGATTAAGAAGTACAAATTGGTAGTTATAAAATAGTCATGGGAATATAGAGCACACCATAGGGGATATAGTCAATAATATGTTAATAACTGTAGTGCCATGTGGGTACTAGACCAATTGGGGGACCACTTTGTAAATTATATAAATGTTTAACCACTATGGTGTATACCTGAAACTAATATATTATATGTGAACTGTAATCGGAAAATAAATAGACAAACACACAAATAAATCTAATCATGTGGTACAGGTGATAGCAGACATCCAATTTCTTTATAAGCAATGTATGGAATTTTGCAAAAGAATAAAGTTATTACCCAAGTTGTGCTGTTTTCATGATTTAAAAATAAATCCTTTCTGGAAAATTATTAAGAGCACAGCTGAGATCCAGGGAAGTTAGCAAAAAATGTCCTGTGAAGAGCCAGAATAGATGTCATAATGTCCATGTACTAACTCTCATGCTCTCAGACAATCTTTTAGACATAGTTTTAACAAATCTATTTATTTATTCTATAAATTGAGGGCTTGCTTTCCAGCAGATTAGGGGAGAAAAAAGAAGGGAAGAGAGAGGCATAATAGCTTATAGCCAAAAGAAAAGAGACAAAATTTTTGTAAATGGGTTTATGTTCTTTGGTAAGAATGAGGGGGTTTGGTTAGCAGAGGTGTGGATAGTCACCTATCAGCATTTAGTTTTGGAAGAAATAGCTCTTCTCACATCATTTGATACTAAGGATGTCACAGAATCAAAGCAGACACAATGATTAATGTTCAAAATGACCTTGAGTCCGAGTGAAGTGTATTTTAGAATGATTCTTATAAAAATGATTTAAATAATACAAGAAAGCACTTATGCAAGTAGCTTTAATTATCTCAAGTTCTTAACCTAAGTTCCATGGACTCATGGTCTCAGGGGATCCTCTTAAACTGAATAGAGAAATCAGTGAATATGTGTGTTTTTCTGGGAGAGGGTTCATATTCTCAAAGGGTTCTGCAATTTAAAAAGGTTAAGATTAGCTGAGGTATCTGGAAAATAACATATTCAGAGAACCCAATGATACCAGATAAATGAAATGTTATGAATTATCGCTATGCTGTTACAAATTTATAACTCTACTAAGTTCTATATTTACAACTATACAGTTATAAATTGATGGGTACAATAGACCCAATTACCTTTCAGTTACTTTATTATGTGCTTTGCAAGTGCAACCTTATTTTACTTTGTATTATTAAAGATTTTTTTTCCTTCTTATAGTCATCAGTAGCACTATTTGTAAATAGATTGGACGTGGTGCTCTGTCTTACTTTATAATATGTAAGTTATAAGTATTATAATTATATCTGATATAATTGTGATTGGGTTAAAATGTGCCCTCAGTTTTTAAAGATAGTAAATAAAATCCATGGATATATTAAAAAAGTATAGGTAATGTTGTAATAAAGGAGACAGGAAAAAATGTTTAGAATAGAGAACTTTTGATGTGAGTGAGACAAATGCTTAAAAATTAGAAAGTTGCCATACTTGATTTTCTTTCTAAGAGAAGCAAATCATAAATTTACTACACTCTAAACTTAAATACCATTACTGAATTAAAGCTTATTTCTAAAAACATGGAATAGGTAGTTCATACCAAAGTTTTTAGTGGATAAAGGTGTTTTGTTTAATAGTGAGCGGTTATGACATAATCAAGATTAAGTATGATCAACCATTTGAGAATAACAACAAATGATGTACTTTTTAGAAAAAAATGATTGTAGTCCTTTTTGGTATTACTTTATTTCCATTAATTAAGCAGAAATAAAATCAAATCTAAATAAATAAATAAATAAATAAATAAATAAATAAATAAATAAATAAAATATTAAAATAGCAAGTGTAAATGTAGGGCTTTAGTATGAGTATTTAAGTTATTACACAGGCCTATCCATTTATTTACCTTCTACTTAAGCCATTTTATATTCAAATTTCCTTAAATGTAGTTGTAATTATTTCACCTATTAATCATTTGATTTGAGACTATGTATAATGTGTTTGGAAGTGGTTGTAATTTAAGTTCCCTTTGATCAGAACTAATAATTACAGTTTCTAAATGTCTTGGGTTAGACTTAGTACAGCTTTAAACTGTTGTTTGATTATTTTTTATGCAATTTGAAGCTTAACCCTGAAATACTGTTAGTTTTTTTAGATTGTGATTACCTACATTATAAAAGTCAAGAGCAGTACCATGAGCATTTAAATAATTATCAGAGGTTAAACAGTTTACAAAGAAATATATGATAAGGTATGTCAGTCATAATCAGACACGTTCTGGGTCACATTTTAGAAGCATCTGCCATTAACAGTGAGAGGCTAGAGAAATTACAAAGACTGATTTCTTTGCTAATTTTTAAAAATGTTACTCGAACCTCTCCTGTTTTAGCTTTGACTTCTGTCAAGGCTGAAAAAAAAAAAAGCCCTTCCGAAGTCTTGGACAAGTACTATTTGGAGAACGAATAATATCATCTCCTTATAAGGTTAAGTCAACTGATCTTATTATTAATCTTATTTTAAAATGAATCTTCTCAAAACTGGCTACAAATGCTCCTTAACTTACAACGAGGTTATGTCCTGATAAACCCATTGTCAGTTGAAATATTCTAAGTTTAAATATGAATTTACTACACCTAAACTACTGAGCATCATAGCTGAGCCTAGCCTTCCTTAAATGTTCCCAGAACACTTACATTAGCCTATAGTTGGGCAAATCGTATAAGACAAAACCTATTTTATAATAAAGTGTTGAATATTTTATGTATTTATAATGCATACTGCTTTTGCACCATCATAAATTCTAGAAATTGTAATTGGGTACTGTCTGTAGTTATTGTAGCAGAGTCCTTTGTTTTAAAAGGAGATAGAGCGTCTTATGGCCATGCCACCCTGAAACAAGCCCGATCCGTCTGATCTTGGAAGCTAAGCAGGGTTGGGCCTGGTTAGTACTTGGACAGGAGACCACCTAGGAAGACCACGTGCTGTGGAGTAAAAAATTAAAATAAATAAGGGATTGTATGCTGACAAGGTGCTTGCAATATGTGAGGCCAACCAAGGGGCGCCCAGATAAATAAATAAATAAATAAATAGCTAGATAGCTAAATAAATAAATAAATAAATAAATAAATGAAATTTATATATTAAAAAAATAAAAGGAGGTAGAGAAAAAGGAAATGATAGAATTTGGTGTTGCCAGAACAATTGTTAATATATGCTGTTTAAACTATCTGCAGAAGTTAGTGGTTCCTCATAAAGATTTTGCTTTCAAGTTTTATTCTTGCTTTATAAAGAAAAAACAAGTTTAATTTATTTCTCTTGCATATTTTGGGGTAGGGGTGATATTAGCAGATATAATTGGACTCTCACTGTCTATTGATATTGCTTTTAATTTTTTAGTAGATATGAGAATAGAGTTAAGGGTACTTTTAATAAGCAGTTATAATTATGAAGGCATTAACTTTTTCTTCTTTTCCCCTAACTTCATTGGAGTGTAATGGAAAGTACAATAAACTCACATATGGAAAGCATATATTTGATAATTTTAATATATGTATACACTTGTGAACCATTGAGGCATTAGCTTCTTTTAAACTTTTTATTTGAAAGAATATAGATTCAAAGGAAACTACAAAAAATGAACAGAGGTCTTGTGATATCCTTTACTCAGTTTGCCAATGGTAACATCTGCACAAGTATGTCAATATCAAAACCAGGGAGTCGACATTGGTATAATGCACAGAGCTATACAGATTTCACTAGTTTAACATGCAGTCTTCCTGTGTGTGTGCATGTGTGTGAGATAAGAGGGGAGGGAGAGAGAGACAGAGACAGAGACAAGAGAAGAGAGAGACGAGAGACAGATATTCTTTGCACTTTTATTATCTGTGCAGATTCATGTACCCACTGCCACAATCAATACACAACATAGTTCTATTACCTCATGCTGCCATTTAAAGCCACCCTCCCTCCCCCCACAATCCTTACCCCTGACAAACACGAGTTTCTTCTCTTTTTCTATAATGCAATTTTAATAATGTTATACAAATTATGGAAATCATACAGTATTACCTTTTTGGGATTAGCTTTCTTCACTCAGCATAATTCCCTTGAGATCCATCCAGGTTGTTTTGTGTATCAATAGTCATTTCTTCTTTAATGCTGGGTAGTATCCCACGGTATGGCTGTTACCAGTCTGTTTAACTATTCACGCTATTGAGGACATTTGGATTGCTTCCAGCTTTTTGACTTATGAATAAAACTATGTGCTATGAACATTTATGTTTAGGTTTTCTTGGTGCAGATAGGTTTTCATTTTTCTGAGATAAACACTCAGGAGTGTAACTGCTGGGTGATACGATAGTTTCATGTTTAGTTTTGTAAGTTGCCTGTTTTCCAGAAGAGCTACAAAATTTTATGTTCCCACCAGCAAAGTATGAGTGATCCAGTTTCTCTACATCCTTGCCAGCATTTTGGCAGTGTTATTATTATTTTTTTTTATTTCAGCTACTCTGATAAGTGTGCCCCATCATGATTTTCCCCTCATTTTTCCTAATAGCTAATGATGTTGTATATCTTTTCATTTGCTTTGTATATCCTTACTGAAAGTAAGATGTCTCCCCTTTTTGCCCATTTCTATTTGGATTTTTTTTTTATATTTTATTTTGATTAAAATTGACTTTTCAGAATTCTTTATATATTCTAGATATGATTTTTTTGTTGTTGTTGCAGTGATATTTTCTAAATAGTTTCTCCCAGTCTGTGGCTTGTGTTTTCATCCTCTTAACAAGGTCTTTCAAAAATCAAATGTTTTTAATTTTTATGAGGTCCAATAATTAAGTTTTACTTTCATGGATTATGCTTTTGGTATAAAAGGCCTAAGAAGACTTTGCATAGCCTTAGGTCCTGAAGATTTTCTTTTATTCTTTCTTTCAAAAGTTTTATAATTTTACTTTATAGCTTTAAGTCTGTGATCAATTTTTAGTTTTTCTTTTTATAAAGTATAGGGTTTGGGTTGAAATTTATTTATTTATTTTTGCCTTGTAATGTCCTTTAGTTGCAAGACTATCCTTCTCCATTGAACTGCTCTTGCACTTTTGTAAAAAAAAATCACTTGGGTATAGTTGTGTAGGTTTGTTTCTGGGTTCTCCATTGATCTGTTCCATTGGCCTGTGTGTCAGGCATTAGCTTTTCCACGGTTAAAGTTGCACACAATACCCCTGTGGCGTACCATTGTCTTAACAGAAAAGTTGCTCTTTCAGGAAATGCTGTCCCTTGGACTGGAGAAATATGACAGCGTTGTTCAAACTGCTGCCAATAAGGGATTTTTTTTGGTTAATATTTGTATGATTTCAAGATATGAGTGCTAAATATGACTCACTTTTCATAGTTATTCTTGCTCATTCTTTTTCTTTCTTTCTTTTTCCCTCTGTCAACTGGGATGGTTTTAAACCAGGAATCTTTTAATAGTGGAGAGTAAGACTACAGGTTGGGAGAAATAAATAGATTTTATCTAATTACTTTTGGGCCACTGGAATTATTATTATGTGCAAAATTTGCTGTTTATTTAAATAAAATCTCTTTATAGAGAAGAGAATTTCAAATATTTATATTTATAACTAAAGAGTGTTAAAATCATAATAATCCCTAAAATCCATTCATATTTCATATTGTTTAATTTTACCTTGTCTGTCTTTTAGGGGGAAATTCTCTTAAATTCCTCTTAAATTCCAATGACCATTGGAACAAATAAAACACATTTAAAAAGCTAACATTGTGGAGGAAACAATGAGATTGTTGATATATATAATTTTTTGTATATTGTTACCCTACCAATTTTTTCATTATTTATTTAAGTTAATTTCAAGTATGCAGTACATTGGTTAGACATCTATATAGTTTCATAAAATATAACCCCCTCAATTGCTCCTTCCCTCCCCTGGCCCTCCACCTAGTCATCATGTTAATGCTAACTGCATTCCCTCTGCCATGCTCTCTATCCCCGTGACCAACTATTAACTACTAATTTGTACTTCTTTAACCCTTCACCCCATTCTCCCAGCCCACCAACATCCCTCCTCTCTGTCCATCACCAGATTTCCACTGTATTTGTGAGTTTGTTTTTGATTAGTTTGTTCTTTTTGTTCCTTAGATTTCCGCATATAAGCGAAATCATATGGTATCTTTTTTTCTCTGTCTGGTTATTTCACTCAGCATAATAACCTTAGGTCTATCCATGTCATTGCAAATGGTAGGATTTCATTTTTTAATGGCAGAGTAATTTTCCATTGTGTAATGAACCATAACTTCTTTATCCAATCGTCTGTTGATGGGCATTTAGGTTGCTTCTATATCTTGGCTATTGTAAATTGTGCTGCCATGAATATTGGAGTGCATAGATCTTTACGAATTATTGTTTTGGTTTTCTTTGGATAAATACAGAAGTGCAATTGCTGGGTCAAAAGGTATATCATTTTTAATTTTTTGAGAAACCTCCATACTGTTTTCCATAGTGGCTGTACCAATTTGCAGTCCACAACAATGTATGAGGGTTCCCTTTCTCCATCTCACCAACACTTGTTGTTTTTGATTATTGATGATAGCATTCTGACAGGTGTGAGGTGATATCTCATTGTGGTTTTAATTTTGCATTTTCTGATGATTAGTGACCTTGAGCATCTTTTCATGTCTATTAGCCATCTGTATTTCTTTTGGAGAAGTATCTGTTCAGGTCTTCTGCCCATTTTTTAATTGGATTGTTTGTTTTTTGTTGTTGAGTTATATAAGTTCTTTATATATTTTGGATATTAACCCCTTATCAGATGTATCATTAGTGAATATCTTCTCCCAAACGTTGTCTTTTTGTTTTGTTGATGGTTTCCTTTGCTGTACAAAAACTTTTTAGTTTGATGTAGTCCATTTTTTATTTTTTCTTTTTTTCCTTGCCCAGGAGATATATCTGAAAAGAAATTCCTAGTAATATCAGAGAGTTTACTGCCTATGTTTTCTTCTAGAAATTTTATGGTTTGGTCTTACATTTAAGTCTTTAATCCATTTTGAGTCTATTCTTGTATACATGTAAGAAGGTGGTCCAGCTTCTTTTTTTGCATGTATCTGTCCAATTTTCCCAACACCATTTATTGACTGTCTTTACCCCATTGTATATTCTTACCTCCTTTGTCATATATTAAGTGAGCTATAGGCATGGATTTATTTCTGGGCTCTCTATTCTGTTCCATTGATCAATGTATCTGTTTTTATGCCAGTACCATGCTGTTTTGATTACTGTAGCCTTGTAGTATAGTTTGATATCAGGTAGTGTGATACCTCCAACTTTGTTCTTCTTTCTCAAGATTGCCATGGCTATTTGGGTTTTTTGGCTCCATATAAATTTTAGGATTATTTGTTCTAGCTCTCTGAAAAATGCCATTGGTATTTTGATAGGATTGCATTGAATCTATAGATTGCTTTGGGTAGTATGGCCATTTTAATGATGTTGATTCTTCCTACCCATGAACAGGTATATGCTTCCATTTATTTGTATCTTCTTCAATTTCTTTTTCAATGACATAATTTTTGAAAACAGGTCTTTTACCTCTTGGTTAATTTGATTCCCAGGTATTTTATAGTTTTGATGCAATTGTAAATGGGATTGTTTTCTTAATTTCTCTTTCTGAAAGTTCATCATTGGTGTATAAAAATGCCACTGACTTCTGAATATTTATTTTGTAACCTGCTACTTTACTGAATTCATTGATCAGTTCTAACAGTTTTTTTGTTGGAATCTTTAGTTCTCTCTATATAATATCATGTCATCAGCAAACAAACTAGAATTTTACTTCTTCCTTTCCAATTTGGATGCTTTTTATCTCTCTTTTTGTTTATTGCTGTGGCTACCATTATTTCTTGATTAATAACACTGACACTTTGCCTTGATTATCTCCAATAGCTAGACCTTATAAACAAGAGGTTTCATATTAAAAGTATAAAATATTTTATTATCAATTTTTTGGTAACAGCTTTCTTGAGAGATATTCACATACAAAATAATTCACCCAATTCAGTGGTTTTAGTATATTCACAGAGTTGTGTAACCATCACTACAATTAATTTTATTGTCACTTTTATTTTATTATTATTTTGTTTTTATTATTATCAGTTTTAAGTGAAGGGTTCTATATTGGGATAAGTTTTAGGAAGCTACAGTGCATTTTATATCCCACTTTATATATTATTGAAGAAGCCAAATTATTCTGTTAGTGGTGAAAGCACTGTGTGTGTGTGTCTAGTGTAATCATTTTAGGCATGAATTGAAGTTGAGGAGATAGTGTTGAGGATGATGGCATACTGAAACCTCTGAGGAAAAGTTTTATCTGTAAGATAAAGTGCTTATTTTGTGACATCTGCTTTATCAAATTCAGTTCAATCTCTTAATATTTTAAATTATTTCTTAAGTTTCTTTTAACAAGACAGAAACATGTATAAAAGTTTGTGTAAAATCTTATGATGTAGCAAATGAAAACCAAAAGAAAAAGCTGGCTTTTTTGAAGAAAGGAATACAACTGAATTATCAACATCATTGGTAGGTTTGGCATCTGAAAGAAA
Organism: Eonycteris spelaea; assembly: GCA_003508835.1. Lineage (NCBI taxonomy): Eukaryota > Metazoa > Chordata > Mammalia > Chiroptera > Pteropodidae > Eonycteris > Eonycteris spelaea. The sequence continues at coordinate 103,987 of PUFA01000555.1, forward strand.
ATGACTTTCAGATGTAGTTTAATAGATACTTGAAATTGTATACTATTTTTGTGACTTGGCTTTCATTAAAAATTTGAACCTAAATATATAGAAGATGGTGTTAGTATTACTTGATGTGAAATATTTGTTTAATCTTTTCTTTTCCAAATATTTATATTTATATTTATATATGGTGTCATGATATGGAAGATGGAAAAATTCTGCACACCAGAATTTCCAATAGGATGTGTTATTATCAAAAGTGGCATATCAAAAAATGCTTACATTTCAGTGTAAGTACTGAGAACTTACTATAAAAAGATCAGAATGTTGCTTCACCTCTAAATTGCTTTCTATTATGGTGACTTGGCAAACATTACTGGGAAACCTACCATCTTCTAGATTTTGTGCTAAGTGTTGGGATACAAAGACAAGTACACATGGTCCCTGCACTCTAAAAGTTCACAATCCTAAGTGTGGAGATAACAAATCAATGCAATAAAATGTTATGTAATAGGAGACTAAGGGACAAGGAGATATAATAGAGGGATTGGAAAAGTATTTGTCAGATAAATAGGTGGATGAGCATTTCTAGAGCATTTCTGAGTGACTTCTATATACATTCTCCTTCCCTTCCATGGTCTCCCCACCCTGCTTTCAAAATGGAAGGCCCCCTTGTTGCTTCTCTCTACTCTAGGATTAGAGATTAAAGTAGTCTCGATCCAACCAAATATGCAATCTAAGTGTTTGGCATGAATCACATATCTAGGAATGGTCTTGACATGGGAGTTTGGGAACAAGGGATGGAGTATTCTTAGCTTCTTCAGATTTTTTGCACAAATCATTTAGGAGTTAGGGAGACACCCCACAAATTAAATGTGTATGTGTGGGTGTGTGGGCTTCTGTGTGGGGTGGATAAAAGATAGGGTAGGAGTCAAGTTTTTAGGACAGACGATCTGGTCCAAAATAGCAGTTAGGGGAAGGAGAAACAAAAGAAAGGATGGTTCAAGACTTTCACTTCAAGATGGATCTCCCAAGCTTATGTTTCAGAACATTTTTTGCCTGGTGCAGAACCTTTGTCAGAGATGCTTTGGCTATTTTTCTCAATACAAAAAGAAGTTTATAAACAATAAAACCCCAAAAGAACATTGAGAAAGACTAACAGATTATATTAACACAAATTAGGCCACCTAGCAATCACCAAATCTGCTACTCCTGAAGTCCCACAAAGCCTAGACAAATACAATAACTAGAGGGGGGCAGCTGGGGGAGACAAACACCCAGGATCAGACACACATCACCCAATGCGTTCTATTGCATTTGCCTCATTTCAACATAGAGAGGTAGGTTTTTGGTGATCTCATAGCATGTAACAAAACCCCCTTTTCTCCTTTAGCTACCATGACACTAAGCACTGCTGCAGCAGGGCAGGACATTGGCCCTGGATGCCACAAAGAAGCCATCACTTATGGTCTCTCTGGAAGCCAAGGAGGAAAAACCCAGAATTTTTAAAGGTTAAAGAATTTAGTCCTTACTTCATATATCCGTCTTTGGGCAGCTGAAGATGGGCACAGAGTTATTGTTCTTAAAACCTGGTTTTACCAACTCATATTTTCTTTTTATAAACACACGTACATACACCTTGTTGTGCACAGTAGGCTTAGCCCAATCCAGTACAGGATGGATCCGGTATGTAAAGCGAGTCCCAAACCCTGAGATTAGACACCTGGAACAGCAATTCTTTATTACACATGTATAGACAACCCTCACCTAATCTTTGCTTCCCCTCTGCACCTTCACCTGGCCTGGCCTCTCCTAACTTCTGTACCGCCCATTCCTATTCAGACCAATTTCCAATCTGCCAGTAGATCAAGTCATGGGGCCACCCAGTTAAAACCAAGTGTTCCATGAAACATTGAAGGTGGAGGGGTTTCAAGGGGATGCTATGGCAGAAAAGCCAGCTCTAATTGGCAAAAATGAGGTAGTTCAATAGGCTATATGCTCCAGGTAGTTCTCACTGTGATAAAACAACAACAAAAAGTATTCCTGCTGTGCAGATCCAGAGCTGCTGCCCATTTATCACTAAGATTGCTCTTGCACCTGAGAACACAGTGCAGGAATGAGGGACTTAGATTAAAATACACAAAAATACAAAACAAGAATATTATATTACACAAAAAGTTAAAATGCACAAGATAAAACATTCGCACACAGCTAGTGCAGTTGGAGTCCTGGAGAAAGTGTGACCCAAGATGCAGTTATCCAAGGGACCAAATAAATAAATTATATTGGCCAGAATGGGGTGGGAGTGAACTTAGGAGCAGCTGTTCCCCCGATCACCCTTTTTTGCCTGTCATCACAACCCATTGCTTGGGAGAGTTCTCAGCACCCTATCCAAAGAGTGAGTTATGTGAAGACGAGATGTAGAAAAACCCTGCCTTACTCCTGAGAGATTCCCTTCCATGGAATATGATCGTTTGTGGGTTGGGTGCATCAGTCTGGTCTCATGATTTATCTTTTCACTCTGGCGTGGGAAATATTATTACTTATCCTTCTTTAAAAAGAGAAAAAAATAAGAAAACAACGACCCTATCCAGTTCACTTTCAAAAGATGAAGATTCTGGGTATGGAGACTCAGATAAAACAGGCAGGGAGGGATTTTCTCCAAAGCCCTCACATGCGTTTGAGTAGAGCATGGTTGGAGTTCCTTTGCTTCACCCCTTACCCACTGCCAAGAGATAATGGGGTATGATGCTGTGGACTCTGGCCTGAGATATATGGCAGTGCCAGCTGCCCTCTACTTACCCTGAAACTACTTCTTAAATCTTCCTGATGGCAAAAGGATAGTCCTCTTTCCCCACCCACTGTGTCAATTCTGGGCCTCTGGGAACAGGACATGGCTATGGATATCTTCTTCCTTCCTGTGAGCTGGGGCCTGCTGGGCCTTCAGTGGACCTGAGGCCACCCATATGGCTGATGCTCTGGCAGAAGTGGCACTTCTTGGGCTGGGGTGGCAGCTTGCATTCCTTGGCATGATGATCTAGACCTCCACAGCTATAGCACCTGCCTTCCTATGATCTATGCTTCTGCATGTTCTTCCTTTTGGCTGCCTCTCACTCTCTGTACAGAACACACCTCTGCAGGGCCAGTGACTCGATAGATTACAGGCCATTGGAGGACTTCTTAAAGGTGAACTCTACTGCCTCTCACCTTCCTTCAAGTTCCTGAAGCCCTCCCTGTGCAGATTACTCTGGTGCATAAAGACATTCACCGAGGGGTCGAGCACGACCCTGGCGAGGGCGGTCGTGGACCGGAAGCCGAGGCCCATGCTCACGTTGAACCACTCGCAGATGCCAGCACCGGCACCGTGCAGCAGCTGGGGCTCCTCTGCCGCCGGGCCGCGTCCTTGGGCGCCTCCTCCGGCGGCTTAGTGCAGCCACCTGCAAACTGCTGGTTTAACCCAGAGCCTATGGTAGTTGGCTAAGCCCATGGCCCCAGACCCTAGGTCAGGAGGCTGCTGGCCCCAGAGAAGTCCGGAGGCAAAAGGGATTGGGGATGAGGCAGCTACATCATCCCCAGCACAATAGCGGTGGAGGGCCCACGGATGGTACTCTTGTTTCTTTCCAGAGAAAAGGGTAGTTCTTCTTAAATTTCATTCATGCACCACTTTATCTTGATGATTTTTCCTATATCTGAGTCACCTATAGTATTATTTATCTATTTTTTAAAATCCATAATTTAACCCAAATCTATTTAGAAAGCAAACTATAATAGCCCAGAAATTACAAGTTTAGCATAGTACTTATATGTTTTACCTATCTAATTTCAAGTCAATAGGTAAAAAAGTGAAGTTCCAATTTTTTGTTAATCTACTACCTGAAATTATCTCATATATTCCCACTTATGTGTATTCTTCACAATAGGAAACATTAAAGTGCAAAATACCGGAGGAGCAACAAACAACTGCTTAATTGATCATTCTTTTAAAGTAAGGGAAGAATGGCAGAAAAGAAGGGTTCATGAACAGGAGAAATCTTGATTAATGTAGTCTGTGTTTGATACCATATATCGAAGTGATTTCTTTGGGACCATTTGAAGACTATATCTGTGAAGATCAAATCTGAGAAGAATAAACAGAGCAAGGGGATGAAAGAGCCCTAGTTGGCCAAAGTAGCAGTAACTAATCAACACTTGTGGTTTGCCACCCTAAAATTACCAAGGTTAAGTAAAACTGGCAGTTGCCTTTTATTATCCCTTTTATATAGAAAGGAACTCTTTCAGCAAATTTCTCAATTATTTTTACTTTAAGGATATTTATTTTGCGCAGATGTTGATGTCCGCCTCCCCCCGCCTTTTTAAACACAGGTTCCCTTTCATTGCAAAATTAAATCTGTGGGTAAGTTTCAGAAAAGTTGTTCACAGTGTTTATAGGATTATTGATTATATTTGTGGGAATAATTATATCAACTCTTCTCAAAGTGAGGTCTGGAGTTCTCTGAGAACTTTTCAGGGGGTCTTCAAGGTCAAAATTATAATGATAGTATTAAGATGTTATTAGCCTTCTTTACTCTCATTCTTTCATGAGTGTAAAGAGGAATTTTCCAGAGGCTATATGAAGATTAATGTAATGTGTGCTTCTGTATTTTTGTGTTTTAAAATTTTCTCATTTTAAGTTCTAATGTAGTCAATATGTATAGATACATAAAAGCTTTGTAAAGTCCTTAATATTTAAGAGTAGGAATCTTGAGATTAAAAAAGTTTGAGAACTGCTGAAGTAGATGTTTAGAATCAGAGTGGCAAATATGGTTGTCTGATTAATAAAAAGGTTTTTTTTGCTTTAAAATTAGCATATGCACATTGTACAACCACTATCACCATGATTACAAAAATAATACATGTTTGTAAAAACCTCATACAGCACAGATGTATGAAGAGTACGAAGTGAGTCTCCCTATAATCCTCCTTACATTTATTTTATTTATATTTATTTTTTATTTTATTAAATTTATTTATTTCAAGTATACAATTATATAGGTTTCAAGTGTACAATTCAATAACATGCCATATGTGTAATGCATTGTGTGTTCACCACCCAAAGTTAGATTTCCTTTTGTCACCATATATTTGATCCATTTTATCTTTATGTACCTTCCCCTCCCCATTTCCCTCTGGTAACCAGTAAACTGTCATCCATGTCTACGAGTCTCTGTTTGTCTTGTTTGTTTGTTGCTTTCAGTTTTATATCCCACATATGAGTGATAGCATATGGGTCTCAACTTTTTTCTGTTCGACTTATTTCCCTTAGCAAGATAATATCAATATCCATCTGTGATGTCACAAATGGCAGTATTTCATCTTATAGCTGAGAATCCTCCTCAATTTTAATAGATTCTTTTTATGTATATATAATTTTTTTAAAATCTAAATGAGAGTATAATACATATATATTATATATTTCTGTAATCTGCTTCTTTGGTTGTCTTTATTTAGAAGTTTATAATGGACTTCTTATCATGCTCACCTAGATAGATAGGTAGATAGATAAATAGATTGATAGATAGAGAATACAAGAGTGAGAAAGCATTTATACTTCTTTACTAGTTTCATAATATTCCATTGTATGGATGGATGGATCATAATTTTTTGTTTTCAGTTTGTATTATTAAGAATGCTGTAGTGACCATTCTTTTATTTCTCTTAGTCTCATCTGTAAATGGGTATAAGATTAGTATTACTATATAGGGTTGATGTGGGGCTAAATAAGATACTTGTAAAGTGCTTGGAGCAGTGTCTAATACATAATAGGTGCTCAAGAAATGATGTTTATTATTGTACAAACATCTGTGTATTCATCTAATTATTGTCCTAGGATAAATTGGGTGTAAAATACAGATACAGAGGACCACACAGAACATACATAGAGTTTAATGAATTGTTATAAGGGAAGCACCTTTGTATATCCCAACTAGTTCAAGAAATAGGATTTGGCCAGCCGCCTCAGAAGATATCCATGTGTCCCCAACCATTTATAACACCTTTCGTTCCCCTAAAGTAACCACGATTCTAATTTTCATTCTAATCACTTCCTTGAGTTTCTTTTATAGTTTTATCACCCAAGTCTACATCCCTAGTTTATCCCATATTTATTCTCATTATAGTTTAGATATAACCATTTAATGTATCTTTTTTTTTTCATTATTTTATTATGAGTATTTTCAAACACACAGGAAAGTTGAATGAATTGTATAGTGGACACTTATATACCCAGAACATAGATTTTATAGTTAGCATTTTTCTATGTTTGATTTACCACATATCTATCCATTTGTCCATCTATATGTCATTCATCTAAACAATGGTGCATGTTTCTCTGGCTTTCATTTCTTGAAAATTGGCAGAAGAATCCAGCAGCTTGATTAAATTCAGGTTTGATCTCTTCATCGGTAGTGATGTGCAAGGTAATGGTGTGAAGTTTCATCATGAGGCATGCGATATCTCTTTTTAAAAAATAGATTTATTATTAGAGCAGGTAAAGAGAAAAGTTGAGTGGCAGGTACAAAGATTTCCCATGTACCCCTACCCCCACACATGCACAGCCTCTCCCATTATCGACATCCCACACCAGAATGGGACATTTGTTACAATTGATTAACATACACTGATACATCATTATCACCTAAAGTTTATTGTTTACATTAGGGTTCACTCTTGGTGGTGTACTTCTAATGGATTTGGATAAATGTGTAATGACTTGTATCCACTGTATCTTATAAGGTATCTTACAGGATAGTTTCACTGCCCTAAAAATTTCTGTGCTCTGCCTATTCATCCCTCCTCTCCACCTGATGTCTTTTGTCTCCCTTTTTGTTTTGATATGTGGATCCATTAATTTATTGAGACTGCACACACTGGAGAAACAGCATGTGGAATGAGCTTCCATCAACCAGCAAACAACTCTTTTCCCTTGCAATGTCTGTCCAGCACCCTCTACTGACAAAGTTCCATTCTGTGCCAGCTTACAAAGGAAAAATATTTAAACTATTTAAAGGACCCAGAGAATTTTCGCAGAGGTCAAAAAGCACGAATTTGGAAATGTGAGGCAATAAATCAATAACTGGCACACTTTACACACATGTACTGATCAATACTCTGATGAAAGAGAGCCCCCTGCATATCTCCAATAATCTCTGTGCAGCTCTCTTCCTTCTGGTGCTGTTGTCCCACAAAATCTAGCCCCCTTGTCTTCTCAACTCCCGAAGACTGCAGGGCTCTGCTTGGGTACTCTTTCCCTCCTTGACAGCCTGGAAATTCTCTCTGGGAAGTAAGGTTAAGGCAGTAGTAGGACTCACTTTATTTGTTCCCCTTCTTTTGGTGATCATTTTCTAAACGTTCTTTGTTGTCCAGTCTGAAAACTGCTGTTTCATATATTTTATCCATTTTTTTTTAAGTTGTCGAAGGTGAAAGGATAAATCTGGTCTCATGTTATCCCATCATGTCTGGAGGAGGAAGTCCAACTCCCTTGCTTTCTTGTTGTATATATTTACTTGGTTTGTAACTTTACCTATGATTTCATTTTTAAGTTTTCAGAATCTCTTTGTTTTAGTTGTGTCACTTATAATACAATATATTGATATCTTCTGAAAAATCTTTTCCTCTTAATAGGTGAGTGAAGCCCATTTACATTTATTGATATGACATTTGGTCTCAGTTCTGTTATATTATTTTATGTTTTTTTTTTAACGCTTACAGCACCTGGTCTTCCTAGGTGGTCTCCCACCCAAGTACTAACCAGGCCCGATCCTGCTTAGCTTCCAAGATCAAACAAGATCGGGCATTTTCAGGGTGGCATGGCTGTAGATGATTTTATGTTTTGTTTACTATTTTCATATTCTACATTTTATTGACTCTAACTCACTTTTTCTCATTTATGAAATTAAGACATGTCTTCCAGGCATGTCAAAATTTAATTGGAGATGTTTTTTCTTAGCAGGACATAAAATAATGATGTTTTACAATTGGTGGCATTATAGATTTAATGAAAAATAATTTGAAAAGACCTTATGTAGTCTGCATTTTTTTTGAGATGGTAAATTTGATTAAAAATTATTTATTAAAATATGGTTAGTAGTCTGCATTTTTATTGTAATTTTTCTAACATTTAAGAAAGTTTCTTTCAAATATGTGGTGACAGAAAGAAATTAACTTTGAGCGGTGAACACACAATGTAATATATATATATGTATATATAATATGCCTTACTGTTAAGTTGCACATTTGAAACTTACTGGATTTCATTAACCGATGTCATCATAATAAAAAAAAATAAATAAACAAACAAACAAGCAAATAAATAAATACTAAAAAAAAGAAAGCAGAAGACTATTGCTAAAGCTGGGGGTAAGGATTAACTGTAAAGGAAAATGAGGGAACTTTTCATAGTGATGGAAATGTTCTAAAACTGGATTATGCTGATAACTGCAAAACTATACATTTACTAAAATCGTGGATTCATACACTTACAAAAAATGAATGTTGTGCTATGTAAATTATACTTCAATAAGGTTGTTAATTTTTTTATAGGTAAAAGTGAATACCAAATGCTGGCAAGGAGTTGCAATGACAAATCTCATACACTGCCAGGAAGAATGTAAATTGGTACAAATATTTTGGAAATAGTTTGTCACTATATGATAGAAGATTTGCATACCTCATGACTTAACAGTTGAAGTACTAGGTTAGTACCCTAGGGTATCTTATATGTTCATTGCTACATTGTTTGTAATAGCCTTAAACTGGGAAAATGCAAATGTCCATCAAGAATAGAATGAATAAATCATTTGTCTCATCTTTATACAATGAAATACAATATAGCAATGGAAGAGAACACAGTAAGTTTACACATGCCAACATAAATGAATCTCACTAATATATTGGTTGAGTGAAATAAACCAAAGAGTAAAAATAACGGTTTGTATTTTTGTTACAGTCCCTTGATTTATACCTACTTAGCAGTCATATCTTTCTTTAGAAAGTGTCATGCATTTTCATGATTATGTGTCCCTATGGATTTTTGTTTTGCTTTGTTTTTAATCCTGTTTGTAATCCTGTGAGTTTCCTGGATTGGTGCCTTTTTCAGCTCTAGAATTCTCAGCCATTGTCAGATATTTTCTTCTTTCTTTTCAGACTTAAGTTAAAGCTATATTTAATATTCCCGTTTTCTCGTCTATGTTTCTTAACCTCCCTCCTGTATTTTCCACTTTGTTTCTGTATTCTGTTTTTCTGGCCTACATTTTGTCTTTGATTTCTTCAGTTGTTTCTTCTCTTAAACATAGACATTGCATGTTTAATTTTAACAATCATCTTTCTAACTTATATAAGTTTTATTTTGTTCATTTCAAATCCGCTATGTCATTATTTTATATTTTGTACTTTTCTATTTCATGCATGTGCTTCCATGCTTGTGTATTATTTCTTTTAAATATATTAAATTTAGTTCATTTTAAATGTGCCTATGATGATTCCTGTATCTGAAATATTTGCAGGTTTGTTTCTGATGATTCTTGTTCCTGATGCCGCTTTTCCTTGTATGCTTTGTTGTTTTGGCTACATACTTATTGTTCTCAAATATTATTTGTGGAGTTTCTTTGAGTCCTAGGGTCACAGTACTTTCCTTAAGGAAGGATTTTCATTTACTTCTGCAAGGTGTTTTTGGGGAAATATCAGTCTGGGACCACCTTAAAACAAACTCGCAACTTGAACTTCCTGGGGCTACCTAGGTGATACAAAACTATGTTAGGGCTGGCAAGTAACCACAACTTTTCAGGGACAATTTTCACCTCCTGCCACTCTTTGTTCTGTTTAGCATCAAGCAACTGTTTAACATCTTTTCTGTAGTCCATTGGGAATGTGGAGTAGGTTTGCTTCTTGCTCACCTTTACTTGGAGGGTGTTGCTTTTGTGAGGGGTGGGTGATCTCACCTTAATGTGGAAAGGATGTCATATTAACCTTCTCACTTGGGAGGCAATAGTAGGGCTCAAAGAGATTAGATGACTTGTTTGTAGTCATATGCTAGTAAATGGCTGATTGCAAAGCTTGTATTGTTAATCCTTGTCTTTGTTAGGGCTGCCTTAACAAAGGACCACAGAATGGGTAGCTTACAACAGAAATTTATTGTCTCATAGTCTGGAAAATGTTGGTTCCTTCTGATGGCTGAGTTGGGGAGACTCTGTTCCATACCTCTCTCCCAGCTTCTGGTAATGAGCACCAATTCTTGGCATTCTGTGGCTTGCAGCTATATCACTCCAATCTCTGCTTCTGTCATTGCATGGCATTCTTCCTGTGTGTCTCTGTCTTCACAAGGCCCTTTTCTTGTCTTTAAAGACACGAGTCATATTGGATTAGAGCCCACCCTAATGGCCTCATCTTAATTTGATTTGTCTGCAAAGACTACATTTCCAAATAAAGTCTCATTTATAGGTAGTAGGGGTTAGGGCTTCAACATATCTTCTTGGAGGACACAATCCAACCAAACAAGTCTATAACAAAAATTGCCAAGTCTCCAGGGAAAAAGTCATTCAGGCTTCCTCAACCACTTCTACCAGAAAAGAGCAGTCAAACATTTTTTTTCGCGTATTAGAGCGGTGGTTTCTCAAAGTATGTTCCAGGACCAGGAACATTAGTGTTCCCTGGGAGTTTGTTAGACATACAGAATCTCAGGTCTTACCATAGACCTAGTGAATCATTAATCTGAATTTTAACAAGGTCCCTGGGTGATTTGTATAAACTTTTGTGTTTAAGAAGCATTAATCTAGGAAGTTTATATAATTATCTTCAGATATAGATGTGGCTATTAAGGAGTGAACTAATGAATACTTGGCTGGTAGAGAGAGTTTAATTCAATTTTTTTTGTTTTGATGCTTCTAATTATAAATGTAAATATACCCTCATTATAGAAAACTTGGAAAGTACAGAAAAGTATAAAGAAACAGCAGGAAAATTATTGCCTATAATCTCACTACCCAGAGGCACCATTGTTAACATTCTGAAACACATTCTGCTATTTTTTTTCTTACTTCATTACTTTTACCTTAAATAAAGCCCAAATGTTTGATATACTTAAACTTTATATATTGATAACATTTTATTAGTTTATTTGTATTACTTCAGAGTTTTGTGTGATTAAAAACTCAAAGAGATATTTATGAATTTTTACAGTTTTGCATGATTATTCCTTTGTAGCAATTGTTTAAGACCATAGAGGTAACAGCTATTTAAGACTAGAATTAACTGACATCTTAATTTTAGGCCAGATGCTCATGGCTGTAGTTTCAATTTTATAAAAACACATTTACTCTTCACTATGCTTAATTTAAAAGCTCAATTTTTAAAGAACTAGTGTATCTCATTTTTATTCCATGATTAAATTTTATATTATTTAGTTTCCAGGAAAAGTTCAAACTTCTTCAAAATTTCTTAATCTTTTTGCAGTCTGAATTCAACAAAAGTAATACTCCTTCTTCAGTCATGTTGCTATTACTATTATATACCACAGGGATAGTGAAACAGATTGGGGTATTGCAAGATTGGTTACTGCTGGAGTTGAACCCAAACGGAAATTACAGAATATCTTTTTAATTAGCTTCATTAAATTAAAAAAATAACTTAAAATGTAGAAGTTCTCAACTAGAATTTTTATGTTTAGGATGTGCATGTGATATAACCTTAATATACCTTTTAAAAAATCAAATAGGTAGGTTTTATTCTCTTTAATCTATAGTAAGCATCTGAATACCATGTAATGTGAGGAAGAATTGGGCGATCTGAAAGAGAATAGACTTATTGAGGGTATCTAACTCTCTTCTTTAATTGCTATCACATCTTCTTTATCTATTCATCCATAGATGGGCACTTAGATTGCTTCTATATCTTGGCTGTTTGTATATAATACTGCAATGAACATGGAAGGGATATATTTTTTTCAAGTTAGTGTTTTCATTTTCTTTGGACAAAGACCCAGAAGTGATATTGCTGGGTCATATGGTAGTTCTATTTTTAACTTTTTGAGGAATGTTCATACTGTTTTCCAAAGCAAGGCTGCACCTATGTGCAATCCTACCAACAGTGCACAAGCGTTCCCTTCTCTCTACATTCTAATAGTTGTTTTTTGTTGTCTTTTTGATAATAAACATACTGACAGGTGTGACGTGATATCTCACTGTTTTTTTTTTTTTTGCTACACTTCCCCCTCTCCCTCCTCCTCTCTCACTGTGCCTTTGATTTACATTTACATTTCTCTGATGATTAGTGATGCTAAGCATCTTTTCATGTCTGTTGGCCATCGGTATGTCTCCTTTGGAGAAATCCCGCTTTAGATCCTATGTTGATTTTTAATTGGATTATTTATTTTTCTGAAGTCATGATCATCTATTTTTTTTTAAACACTTCTTCATTTGGCTTTTGGGTTACCATACTTTCCGTTTTCCTCCTGTCTCACTGGTTGCATATTGGTCCTCTCATTTCTCTAAACTCTTAATGTTGGGGGTACCAGGACTCGGTCTTTGGAACTTTTTATCTTTATTTTATGCTGACATCTTGGTGATCTTATCCTGTCTCATTGGTGTTAGATATGTAATGACTCTTAGATCTCTGACTTGTATATCTAGTTATCTACTTACATGTCCACTTGGATGTTTGATAGACATTTCAAACTTAACATGTCTTCTTCTCTTCCTTCCAAACCTGCTTCTCCTGTTGTCTTCTCCATCTCAGCAAATGACAACTGCATCCTTTCAGTTGCTCAGGCTCAGAACCATGGTATCACTCTTGATTCCTCTTTATCATTCTTCACTCATAGCCTATATTCAATCTAATCCTTTGGCAGATCATGAGGCTTTATTTTCACAATATATTAAGAATCCATTAAGTCTCATAACCTCCACTACTACTATCACCTGGTCCAAGGCATCATTATATTATCGTCTGGGATTATTGCAAAAATGTAGCTTGTCTCCGTGCTGCCACCCTTGTCTTCTAGCAGTTTGTTCTTAATGCAACATTCAGAGTATTCTTTTTAAAATGTCATCTCATGTCAATCTCCTCCTCAGAACTTACAGTGACTTCCCATTTCACATAGAGTAAAAGCTGAAGTTTTGAAAATGGCTATAAGGTCTTATAAAACTCAAATATAAGGACAGTGGTTTTAAAATAGGGCTTCCATATTGATTAGAGATCATAACACAATTTTTTGCTGCACAATCTCTTTCATAGGAAATGCAGATATTTACTGTACTGGATTCAAGGGCCATATTTAAACAGTAAAACCTTGATATCCATTACCATGTAATAATTTAATTTTTCTCTTTAGTGTTGTTTTGATTCATAGACTTAACAGTTATTATTTCTTTTTATCTATCTATCTATCTATCTATCTATCTATCTATCTATCTATCTATCTATTTATTGAAGAAATAATTGAAAAATTTCCCCCCATCAACCCCCATGAAACTCCCCCCTCCACCCATCCTTTGGTAACCACTAACTCATTGTCTATGTCCATGAATCTCTGTTTATTTGTCCTGTTCATTTGTTGCTTTTAGATTTATATCCCACATATAAGTGATATCATGTGATTTTCAACTTTTTCTGTCTGGCTTATTTCACTTAGCATGATTATCTCAAGGTCCATCCAGTTGTCACAAATGGCAGTATTTCATCTCTTCTTATGGCTGAGTAATATTCCATTGTATATATGTACCACAGCTTCTTTAGCCAATCATCTATCATAGGACACTTGGTTGCTTCCATGTCCTGGCCACTGTGAATAATGCTGCTATGAACATCAGTGTGCAAATATCTTTTGGATATGAGTTTTCAAGTCTTTGGGGTAAATACCAGTAGAGGGATTGCTGGATCATATGGTAGATCAATTCTTAGTTTTTTGAGGAACCTCCATACTGTTTTCCATAGTGCTGTACCAATTTGCAGTCCCACCAGCAGTGTATGAGGGTTCCTTTTCTCTGCATCCTCTCCAACATTTGTTATTACTTGTCCTTGATTATAGCTATTCTAACAGGTGTGAGATGGTATCTCATTGTGGTTTTGATTTGCATTTCCCTAATAGCTAGTGATGTTGAGCATCTTTTCATATATTTGTTGGCCATTTGTATGTCCTCTAGGGAGAAGTGTCTGTTCAGGTCCTCTGCCCATTTTTTGATTGGATCATTTTTTTTTTGTTGTTATTGAGTTGTATGAGTTCTTATATTTTGGATATTAGGCCCTTATCAGAGTGTTGCTTGCAAATATATTTTCCCATTGATGGTTGTCTCTTTACCTTGTTGACAGTTTCTTTTGCTGAGCAGAAGCTTTTTAGTTTGATGTAGTCCCATTCATTTATTTTTGCTTTTACTTCCCTTGCCTTTGAGGTCAAATTCATAAAATCCTCTTTAAGTCCAAGGTCCTTGAGTTTAGTTCCTATGTTTTCTTCTATGCATTTTATTGTTTCAGGTCTTATATTCAGGTCCTTAATCCATTTTGAGTTAATTTTGGTGTGTGTGATAGACACAGTCTAGTTTCATTCTTTTGCAGGTGGCTTTCCAGTTTTCCCAGCACCATTTATTGAAGAGTTTTCCTTTTCCACTGTATGTTTTGGCTTTTTTGTCAAAAATTATTTGCCATATAAATATGGGTTTACTTCTGGACTCTCATTCTGTTCCACTGGTCCATGTGTCTGTTTTTCTGCCAATACCATGTTTTGATTACTGTGCTTTGTAGTATAATTTGAAGCGGCAGAGTGATGCCTCCAGCTCATTCTTTTTTCTCAGATGGCTTTGGCAATTAGGGTCTTTTGTGCTTCCATACAAATCTGATGATTTTTTGTTCTATTTCTTTAAAAAATGCTGATGAGATTTTGATGGGGATTGCATTAAATCTGTATAATGCTTTAGGTAATATGGTCATTTTAACTATGTTGATTCTTCCAATCCAAGAACATGGAATATCTTTCCATCTTTTATCTTCTTCAATTTCTTTTAAGGGTCTTATAGTTTTCATTATATAGGTCCTTCACATGTTTCGTTAGATTTTTTCCTAGGTATTTTATTCTTTTTGTTGCAATTGCAAAAGGAATTATTTTTCCACTTCTTTTTCTGACACTTCATTATTAGAGTATAGGAATGCTATGGATTTTTGAACATTGATTTTTATCCAGAAACTTTACTGTATTTGCTTAGTAGTGTTCTTTGTGGAGTCTTTAGGTTTTCTATATAGAGAATCATGTCATCTGCAAATAGTGACAGTTTGACTTCTTTGTTTCCTATTTGGATGCCTTTTATACTTTCTCTTGCTGATTGCACTTGCTAGGACCTCCAATGTTATATTGAATAACAGTGGTGATAGTGGACAGCCTTGCCTGTTCCTGATCTTAGAGGGAAGGTTTTTAGTTTTTCACCTTAAGTATAATGTTGGCTGAGGTTTGTTATAGATGGCCTTTATTATGTTTAAGGTACTTTCCTTCTATACCGATTTTGTTAAGTGTTTTGATCATAAATGGTGCTGTATCTTGTCGAAGGCTTTTTCTGCATCTATTGATATGATCATATGATTCTTATTTTTAATTTGTTTATGTGGTGTATCACATTAATCGATTTGCATATGTTGAACCATCCCTGTGCCTCTGGATGAAGCCCACTTGATCATGGTGTATAATCTTTTTAATATGTTGCTGTATCGGTTTGCTAGTACTTATTTAGGATTTTTGCATTTGTGTTCATGAGAGATATTGGTGTAGTTTTCTTTTTTTATGTGTTATTTTACCAGTTTTGGTATCAGGGTGATTTTTGCCTCATAAAAATGAGGAGAATATTGCCCCCCTCTTTGATTTTTTGGAAGAGTTTGAGGAGAATAGGTATTAAATCTTCTTTGAATGTTTGGTAGAATTCACTGGTGAAGCCATCTGGTCCTGGACTTTTACTTTTTGGTAGGTTTTTGATGATTGTTTCAATTTCCATACTGCTGATCGTCTATTTAGATTTTCCAGTTCTTGATTCAGTCTAGGAAGGTTGTATTTTTCTAAGTACTGGTCCATTTCTTCTAGGTTATTAAATTTGGTGTTATATACTTTTTCATAGTATTCTGTATGATCCTTTGTATTTCTGCATGTCTGTCATAATTTCCCTCTTCATCCTGATTTTGTTTATTTGTGTCCTTTCTCTTTTTCTTTAGTGAGTCTAGCCAGGGTTTGTCAATTTTATTAACCTTCTCAAAGAACCAGCTCTTTTGTTGCATTTATTTTTTCTATTTTTTTTGTTTTCAATTTCATTTATTTCTGCTCTAATTTTGATTATTTTTTCCTTCTGCTGACAGGCTTCATTTGTTCTTCCTTTTCTAGTTTTTTAAGATGAAGTGTTAGGTTGTTTTATTGGGCTCATTCTTGTTTTTGGAGGTAGGCCTGTAATGATATGAACTTTCCTCTTATGACCACTTTTGCCATGTCCCAAAAGTTTTGATATGTTGTACTATCATTATCATTCGTTTCTATGTATCTCTTGATCTCTCTTTTTTTTCTCTCTGACCCAGTTTAGTAGTGTTGTTTAATCTCCATGTATTTGTGGTTCTTCCTTCTTTCTTTTTCAGTTGATCTCTAGTTTCAAAGCATTATGATCAGAGAATATGGTTGGTATGATTTCCCCTCTTATATTTGTTGAGGCTATCTCTGTGTCCCAGTATGTGGTCAATCTTGAGAATGTTCTATGTACTAAAAGAATGTATAGCAACTGTTTTGGGATAAAGGCTCTGTAAATGTCAATTATGTCCAGTTGGTCTAATGTATCATTTAAGGATGTTATTTCCTTATTGATTTTGTTTGGATGATCTGTCATATCTGACAGTGAGTATTTAGGTCCCCACTAAAGTGTTTTGGTCTGTTTCTTCCTTTGTTCTGTTAGTAATTGCTTACATATTTGGGCTCCCTGATTGGGAGCATAGATAATAAGTGTTATGTCTTCTTGTGCATGATTCCTTTATCATTATGAAAGTGTCCCTCAGTATCTTTCTTTACCTTTTTGATTTTGAAGTCTATTTGTCCAATATTAGTACCATGATTCCACTTTTGCTTGAACGCTATTTGCTTGAAATATCATTTTTCCCCACTGTTTTGATTGAGTCTATATTTGTCTTTGGACTGAGATGTATCTTCTGGAGGCAGCATATGGTTTGGGTTTTGTTTTTGATCCAATCTACAACTCTCTGCGTTCTTATTGGTGAATTTGGTCCATTTTCATTTAGAGAGATTATTGAAATATAAGGTCTTCTTATAACCATTTTTATAACCACACACACACACACACACACACACACACACACACACACAAGTCGTCCCTTCCTTCTGAACATGTCTTATCTGCATTCTGTTTGTGAATTTGGACCTCTGAATTCCACCCCTTCTCAGTCATTGTTTGTCTCAATTTATTCCTATGTATGCTGAATGTTCATAACATCTTGCTATAGCAAATTTCTTCTTATTTTTAAAGCTTATAAGCTCTGTTCCTTGTAAGGGTTTCACTCCTCTGCTTTCTTCAACCTGCTAGTCACTTACTCATAATTACGTGTTTGTTTGTTTATTTGTTTGTCATTTTGTTTTAGGAAGAGGTGATCCCTTTCAGTATTTTTGTGTGCAAGCCTCATAGTGGAGGAATTCCCTCAATTTTTATATGTCTGGAAAGGTCTTTATTTCTCCTTCATATCTAAAGGAGACTTAGCTGGATACATTTATTCTTGGCTGGTAGTTCCTTTCATTTAATAGTTTGAATATTTGACTCTACTCCTTTTTGGCTTGTAGGGTTTTTGCTAAGAAGTTCAATGATAATCTAATGGGTTTTTCTTTATAGGTTACCATTTTCTTCTCCGTGGCTGCCTTGATATTTTTGTCTTTGTCATTGATTTTTTGAATAATTTTTTTATTTTTTATTTTTATTTTATATATTTTTTTAGGCGAGCAACCTTTGGTTGACTCATAGAGTACAAGGACTTGTCAGCTTACAACTATTTATTTATTTTTTTATTTATTTATTTATTTATTATTTTTATTTTTTTACATCTACAGCACCTGGTCTTCCTAGGTGGTTACCCGTCAAGTACTAACCAGGCCGACCTGCTTAGCTTCTGAAATCAGACAGATCAGGCTTGTTCAGGGTTGCATGGTATAGATGATTTTTGATAATTTTGATACAGTGTATCTTGGTGAAGGCCTTTTTGGGTCGAGATAATGGTGTTCTGTTGAGTTTTTGAATCCCAAGCTCAGCTCATTCCCTAGATTTTGGAAATTCTTGTCTACTATTGTCTGGAAATGCTTTCTAATCCCTGCTCTTTTTCCTCTCCTTTGAGAATTCCCATTATTCTTATGTTTCTCTCCTGATGGTATAGCTAGTTTTTATTTCTTTTCATTATTTTTTCATTCTTTGGTTTATCTCTTTTTCCTTCTGAATTATTTCTAGATTTCTGAGTTCGATATCACTGATCTTTTCTCCTTTGGTCGACTCACTATCCAGCTTGCTATTTCTTTTTCAACTCTTATAATGTGTTCTTTATCTCAGAAGGTCTATTCGGTTCTTTTTGAAGAGTTTCAATTTCCTTGCTAAAAAACTCAAATCATTCTGCTCACCAGGTTGTGTTTTTTGTTTGTTTGTTTGTTTGTTTGTTTTAATTCTTGAATTGTTGATGTGATTTGTTTGGATCTCACTGAGTTTTTTTTTTTTTTTTTTTTCAGAAGTACCATCCTTAATTCCCTGTCTCTTAAGTCACATATATCTATGTCTGTAAGCTTTTTTTCTGAGATTTTCTCTCTTTCTGAGATTCTTGTCATTTGGTTGTTCATGGTGTTTAATGGACTATTCTCTGACTGGGATAATGGAAGTGTATTTTGATATTTTTTCTGGAAATATTTATTATATAATGGTCCCTTATCTTGTTGCAAAGAAGGTTTTTTTTTGGTTTCCTGTAGCTGGATCTAAGCCTCTTGGGTCTCTGTATTATGTAAAGTCTTAATATTGTTTTTTTCTATAGATATTTAATCATGTTCGCTACCCTCATCGTCAGTTCCTGTTGTGTTAGCAATAGTTTCAGTAGCGTTTGCTGAGATTATCTGGGGCTACACGCCTTCCGTCTCAGATGGTATAGGGGGAGGGTCCTTCTGGTTGGAGATGAGGATACGGGTAAGCTTGGTTTTGCAACTGCAATTGGTACAAATCAACTGTTGTTTCTCTGCCGTCTCCGCTTTTCTGCTGCCTGTTTATCTGCCTTTACACTAATGACCAGGTAGGCCATCAGCCACGTGGACCTCACAGTACTCTCAGGCAGGGCTGTTCATGGAAGCCACACACTTTTCCCTTCTACCTCCTCCTACAGTGAGCTCTGGTGGCTGCAAGTGGCAGCTTCTTTGTTTCTCTCAATCCGAGCCCACCACCCAGGGTTCTGTCTGTGGTAGCTCTTATGCGACATCCCACATTCAGATGTGCTAGTGTGCAGTTTGGGTGTTTTTTGTTGAGTTTTAGATACTAAGCTTATTGTTGTTTCAAAGGGAGAGTTCCTGGGGATGTCTCTCTGCCATATTTCTGATGTCTTCCTAGTTATATTTCTTTAATTCATAACTGTTTTAAAATGTATTTTGGCTTTAAATAGAATACATGTATGCTACAAACACTTAATAAGGAATATTAAGTTCTAGATACTAGGGTTACAAAATGAATAGAAAGAAGTACACATCAGTAACTTTTACTGTTTGAGCAAATAGTTTTTGTGCATATACATGTAGAGAGGACAATCCCATATTATTATTCTTTGGACAGAAGCCAAGAGGTAAATTGTATTTGAGTAATAAGCATCACTGTTTTTTTCTTTTGATTTTTCTATCTCCCCTTTATTCCTCTTCTACTTTCTGGTGACATCTGAGTCTCTTTATTACTGGCTAGGCATTTGCTAGTTTCATCAGTTCTGTCTAGTTTCAAACTTTTCTGGTTTTTGTGTTCCATCTTCTGTTGTTAACAATCATTCTCTTTTTCAAACACAAAATGTTCATATAGATTATGTCCTCAGTACCTTTCATTGCTTCACCTATTTGATTTTCTAACCCTACTGCCAAGGTTACAAAGGTTATTTAGTATATCAAAGAGAGATGGGATGAAAGATGAAAAACAGCCACTTGCAAATGGAAGGATTCAAAAAATATATGTTTAAAGGCAAAGAGAAGTTTCTTAAGTATTGCATTTGGGCAGTATATTTGAGTCTCATTTGAGTGTTAGGGACATTTAGAGACAAAATATTTAATTTGTAATGAATTTTAAATGCAGAATGTAATGAAAAGCCCATTTTTTTCCCAGCCTGCTATTGTTACATGCTTGAAGTGTCATAAGTTAGAAATTTACAATGTCAGTTTGGTATAAAAAATTCCCTTTCCTTCCTTACCGCCCCCCCTCACTTTATTAGCTATAAGCATTCAGATGAAAACTACCTTACTTGTAATGGTTCCTAGGGAAATTCCTGGAGAATATACTGATAAGTTGAATATAATCTACAGATATTTTGTGAAATTTGATGTGAGTATTCCATGTTATCATCCAACATTTTTTCAAATCAAGTAATATAATATCATATACCTCATTAATATTAAAGCCTTAATTTTTATCTATTTAAAGTTGTATAACACAGCTAAGAACCCAAAGTAGGTAAGTCCTTTATGTTAAAACTATTCAAAGGGCAATCATTAAAGGAATTGTGTATTAAATCTACTACATTTTAGGTAAATGTGCCAGATACTTTACTTTCTTTTACTCATATTGAGGTTTAAAAGAGGTATGTGGGAAACCACAGGGGTGCTGCCTGGTGTTGGCAGGCTGGCTGGGTGCTTAAGCGGAAACCTTAAAGGAGGAATACCTTGTGGAAGGGACACAGTACAAGTGTAGTGAAAAGAGCATACATATTGGGCTCAGACTGACCTGAAGTTAAATTGAAGCTTGGCCACTTAACTAGCTGTGTGAGCTTAAGATAAAGTCATGTGATCTCTGAGGTATGATTTCTTCTCATGTCATTTCATCCTTATTTTTCAAAATATGTAAAGACTTTAGCATGACACAAAGCAGGATCCTCAACATAAGGCAGTCATTACTATTTGTATGGGTGAAATTTTTTCTTTCATAAATTGCTATTTTTATAAAGGTGGGGTGTGTTTTGCTAGATAGATAAGCAAAGATGACTATTAACATTTTGGTGAATAATTATCTCTCTGATGCTCTTGCTTCCCAAAACATTTTCTGGATACTAGTTGCTTCATATTTTATTTATTTTTGCTTGGTATTTTAAAGGCGTTATGTGATAAAAGGATTCTATGATGAGATTCCTTTGGATAATACTAGGTTAAACAATATTAGCACAATGGCTTCAAGAGTATTCAGTATGTTTAAAAAGCATTGAGAATTTTGAAGGTGATTATAAATGTGCAGATTTTATAAACTATGGCAAAACTCATGGGGATATAATGTTCTGTAGAATATACAAGGGACACACTGCATGTGGTGCTAAGAAGTATCAACTTTGTGTACAAATAGGATAATACATTTGCTATGTTTAATGTGTATGTCATGGACATCTTTCCATGTTAATAAACATAGAATCACTATTATTTTTACTGACTACATAGTACATTTAATGTACAGGTCGTAATTGACTTAGTGCCTCTTGATAAGAACAATCCAAATGTCTATTTTTTAACTATTAAAACAATGCTTTAATGACCATCCTACTTTTTTACTTGTGTGATTATCTCCTAGGTTAAATTCTTGATGTAGAATTATTTAGGTAAAAGAGTGTACACATTTTGATAACACATTGCCAAATTCTTTTTCAGAAAAGTTGCTAGGTCTGAGGATCTGCTGTTTTCCTCTCACACACTCAGCAAAACTAGGTTTTTGTTAATCTTTCAAAATCTTGATTCATAATTTTAAATCTGTGAGTATACTAAAGGGAAATAGATTCATACTAGGCAAACTCCTGAAGGTCCAATGTATTAATTTATTGAATATCAATTTCTTAATTTATACCGAGAAATATAAATGCCTAGTGGACCGTACTATACATGTTAGCTGGTTAGTATTCTGCTATAATAAAAAGATAAGAAAAGCAAATATAATAGAATAAATAAATAGAAAGTTTCTTTGGTGAGTATAAGACCCAAGAACAAAAGGAAAGTGAAGTATTAGAAGGTGATATTTATGGTGCTCTAATACTATACTCACCCATGGACCAGATGTTTATATTGATGGGATATGTATTCTTAGCATAGACAATAGTAGAGGGCTTCATCACAGATTAACTTTGGGGCATTTCTTTTATAAGGAAATCTTTTATGGCTATGTAGATCTATGTATTTCCTTTTTAGTTTTTTAAAGACCATTTTTTAAAATTTAGGTTTGATTATACTTGATTTATCTAAGACTTTTCTTATAGCTTTAGATGTGCTTTCCTGAGACCAAACCCCAATCACCTTATTTGGGATTAGGTGTCAAATCTCTTCAAACTATTTACAAATTATGTTTGGTTTGTGTATTTTTATAGATGGCCTGAGCAGCCATTATAAATGACTCTTTGTAATCTTTTTCTGAAAGCAATTCCAGATTGGGAATGCCTCGCTTTTGTCATATGTATCCCTATAGTGCTTATCTCCATTTTAAAATGAGATACTGAAGCCCAGTGAGCTGAAGTAATTTTCTCAGGATATAGCTAGCAGGAGGTTGGAAGCGATATTAAACTCAGTCTGTCTGGTTCCCACACTCATGTTTTTCCACTATGCCATTCTGGCTTCTGTATTAAAGGTCTATTATATGTTTCCTGCAGAGTTATGAAAGAAAATGAGAAACGTTTATTGTTAGAAATGTGCATGTGTACTTTGAATCATCCGTAGAGGTCAGGATTACTTGATTTACTATCCTGCAGTTTATCCAAAGTAAAAAATGGCAAAAACAAGCAATTTACTAGTCCATAAGTATAGTTCAGTCTTATACAATCTCTGGATGAAATACAGAAGTGTACTCTGGAGAAAGGAATGAAATACACTCTGAAGAAATTACAATAACCTTTCCCTAATGATTGAGAATACTATTCAAAGCCAAGCTGTTATCTGAAGTTGATCAAAGAGTGAAGCCCTTCCACATTTTCATCATTTATTTTGGTTATTAAAATTTAAATGTAGGAACTATTATGTTTATAATAAAAGCCAAGGGAAAGCACATCTAAATTGAAGGTCAGATTCATATGGAGCCTACATGTATAGTGTTGTGGTCTCTTTGCCTGTCAGGAAGCAAGTGTGGCTATCTAAAAAGAGCTGAAGAACAAGTTCAGATGCACCTATACCAAATGGGAGAATTTAGGGAATCACCTTACTTAGGTTAGGTCTTTACCCCTTGTTCCTTAACAGTCAAGTCTAAATTCCTGGAAGCTACACCAGAACATGGAATTTCTCTTTCCTATTGAAACTCATTAAGGGTGATTAGAAGTTCCTTGGTTTCCAGAAGTGGTACAATGGAAGAACCAATACTATTTAGTTTGAATCCTGGCTCTGACATTTTATTAGCTATGGGAACTTGGGCAAGCTTCTTTGAGCCTGTATTTCCTGATCTGTAAAATTGGTGTAAAATAGTCACCTTTTATGATTGATTGTTTAATCAGCATATAAGTGAGCTGCCATAGAAAATATTTAACGAGTGCTAGCCCATAGTTGACACACAGTGTTTTCTATTCCTTCTCTCAGATACAGGACAACTTGATTTACAAATGTTTTACAACAGTAGCTCATGCATCAGAGAGTGGAGTTAGCAGTGAGAATGCACCAAGCCCACAATATTTTAACCTTAATATGAAAGTTGCTGTGTAGTTAGGGTGGAAGGGGAGGTGTAAGGAAGCGTGGTGATGTATATCTCTGATGGTGCTGTTTCTTTGTTTTTTTATCTTGGTTGGAAATGCTTTTTAATCTAGTGGTAATCGTATATATTAACATCTCAAAGTGCAACATTTCCTTAGAACAGTAGTCAAATCAGTTTGGAAAATGCTACTTTTTGCTGTCTCCTCTTTCTCAGCTTCATGAAGCACATTAGTAAATATTTTAAAAGTCTCCTAATAAAGAAAGCTAACTCAGAATTTTACAATTATTCTTGATTCTGGAGTCTCTTCTGGAGTAACATTTATAATGCACTGTGGAATTCCACTTTAGGTATCCCAGGTGTATGTAGTTGTTGTGTCTTTGAGTAGCTCACAAAAACCCTATTGAACATATAACATAGTTCAAATTTTCAGTGGACAAATTAGAAACAAAGCTTCATGTGTTTGTAAGTGTAATTATAATAAATAACTGAAACTCATTATGGATTAATGAAAATTTTTCAACTAGCTGGGTACGTAGTCATCATTTATTGAATTGCTTCAGTAAGGAATGACAGAAATTGAAAATCACTATTTTTGTTTCACCTCCAATTAAATACTTGATTCAGATCAATAATATCAATTGATGTAAAACTGTGGGTAAATGAAATTGGAAAAACTGGTTATTCCCACGTGGCAAAGTATCACCCCATGGATTACTTGCTAATTGCAAATGGGAAAGTACAAAAATAAGTAGATAAGTAAATAAATAAACATCCATTCATGCTGATATCTCTGATTGTAATCCAGTAGCACAGCATTCATGTTAAGCCTCTTCATTTCCTTATTTGTAACTTATTTCTCTGACAATGAGAAATCCGACTCCTATCATCTGAGATACATTGACTTATACTGTTAAACCGTAAGCTACATGCAACTAGTGTCAGAACTGGTTATCCATACTCCTGTAGAAACAATTTATTAATTAGAATACAGTGTTTGCATAGTACTTTTTCTGTAAAGAAATATCTTTAGATTTTTTTCTTGTATCAAGTCTTTGAAATCTGATGTGTATTTACACTTACAGTTCATCTCACTTTGTATCAGCCACATTTCAAGTGCTGAGTAGCCACATGGGATTAGCAGCTGCCATTTTGGCAGAGATCTTAGACCCCCACCTTTGTAGCACTGTTGCTTTGTTCTACATTCTAACATTTTCCCCCTTTTTTTCTGCCTCTCATTCCTAGTCAGAAATCCACCAGGTCGTGACATGGATTGATTCCAGGCACTTGGCTGGGTGAACTACCTATCTTGCCTCCTGCAGACTATGGAAGCCTTCTATGTACTCTGGCACAAAAAGACATTTTATATGACAAATATTTATTAAGTGCCTATTATGTGCCTAGCATGAGAATTTTTGTAAAAGTACCTAGTTTAACTTTATTTCTCACAACAGTCTCTGAAGGCAGGTACTATTTGAAATCTCCATTTTTATAGAAAATAAAACTGAGACTCATAGAGGTAAAGTCACTTGCTAGAGATCAAAATGTAAGGGTTATAAACCTATTTACTTTGACTACAAATCCAGGCTCTTAACATAGCTATTTAATACATGATCTGGGTTTAGAATGGGAAGGAATTGTGGTACGAGAATTGCAAGAAGATTTATAAGAGAGGAGTCTTGAACTAGGCCTCGAAAGCTGAGAATAGTTTGGATAGAAAGGACAGAGGTGTGCAAGTCTTTGTGGAAGGCCAAGAACTAAGCTAAGAGACCTGGATTTTAGGATTTGGGAGAGAAGCTATAGGTAAGGGCTTTCCAGGTAAGAAATGTATGTGGTAATATAATGGGGAACAGTAAATAAACTTGTTTATTGAGACAATTTTTTTCATTTGGTTATTCATTCAACAGACAATAAATGCACTCTATGTGCCAGCTCTTAGTGCTAAGGTATATAAAGGCCAAAAAGATTCAATCTAACACCCCAGACTTTAATTGTTTCTACTGTATTGGTAGAAAGGTATTAGAAAAATAGATTTGAGTCAGATTTCAAGGGGCCTTTATGCCAGGTTAAAGTGTTTCTATTCACAAACCTTTACTTAGAAACTTACTGTTTTTATACTACCAACCAAAGGTTTTTGGTTTCGCTCTACTTCACATAATTTTAGCAATGTACGCAAGTTATATAAACCTTATTCATGGACTAGGCTGGGGCCTAGCTGCATTTATAGCCATTTTTTTTCCCAAAATGCATTCCTGATTTTCAGGCAGCATGGATTGAGAATTAGGAAATTTTGGTGCTAGTTTTATCTCAAACTCATACTGTGAACCTCAAGCAATTTCAATTTTCCTGGACCTCAGTTTCTCCATAATAAAGGAGACTTGAATGGATTAGTAGTTCTCAACCTATCAGGCTAATGTCATCTTTTAATACAAATGTTTTATAATTCTCACTTTAACTATATGTAAAATATTATCAATACTAGGTAGTTAAACCTTTCTACATACATGATTACAATAAAGATTTATAACACCCTAATTCTAATATAAAAATAAAAGAAAACTTTTTTTGCAAGAGATTTTCTTTTTTTTCTTTTATATCCAAGTAATTGAACAAATCATATTTTTTAAGTGTACAGCACAGGAAAAAAGAAGTAACATTTAATAAAATAATATATATTTAATCATCAAATGCATATGTGTGTTTATAATTGTAATGTGACAGCTATGAAATAGATGGATTAAAATGATACTGGCGACTCAAATACCAAATCTTTCCAAATGATCCCACAATTTTCTGAAATGTTGATCAATTTTGGTAAAAGTTTCAAGCCAAATGTAATACCATTCCCCTCAATTTACATTAGTTGCTTTCTTGGGAAAAAAAATCAACGTATATTAAAACTGTGTAAAAATACTTTATATTTATCTGTAAATAGTTAGAATCTAAGTGCAGATAGTCATAAAAGTTTTTCATCACATGGATGTTGGACGGGGCATTAATTCATTGTGTGGGTTCCCAGTGCACTACAAGACGTGTGGGAAGCTACTATGTGCTAAATGCCCATTAAGGGGTGTGGCTACCCCTGTTGAAAACAACTGGACTAGAAGCTCAAGTTGCTTCCAGTCTCTTAGTATTTTTACTGAGACCTCTCATGAGGTATTATTATGCCATAAAATCAAGAAATCCTGTATTTGTTTCTGCCTTTATTCCCTGTATATAATAAAAGCATTAAAGACCTGTTTACCATATAATTTTTATGAGAATTGGTGTCTTATAGAAGGTTTTGAAACTCTAGAATATAAAGATGCAGAATAACTCTTAATTTTAAATGGATTAAAAAATAGGTTTCTACCACTTAGTTATCTCTTTTGTATTTGTCATTTTGTTCTCAAATATGCCTTAGATTTTAAAATAATTTCTTATTTTTTAGGGAAGAGTAATATGTGCTATGGTCTATTACTTCCAGCAGATGGCAATGTTTGGTGCAAAAAAAAAATGCTTGGTTTAAATTGCAGATTTTAAGGCTCTCTTTGTATTTAAAATCCAAATTCATAGTGCATATTTGAAAGTATTCCTTTTAAAGATTAATAATTAACTTGCTTAAGGCAGTGGATAAGCTAATGAAGAGATGCATGTTATTCAAATTTAGACAAATTAAGTCACATTTTACTGTAGGACAAAATTTTAAAATAGAATGGCTATGATAAATCCTTTCATGCAGTGAATATCAGTTCTATAAATTCTGATTTCCTTTATTTGGAACAATTTCAGACGACAGAGGAAAGAACAATACAAAGAACTCCCGTAGTCCCTGTAACCAGTGCCCCAATTGTTAACATTTACCTCATTTGCTTCATTGTTTACTCTTCTCTCTGTGCACCCATCATTAATCTTTCTCTGAATCTTTTGAGAGTTGGATGTCCCATACCCCTAAGTCCAGAGTGTTTTCCTCCAAATAAGTCTCTTTCCTACATAACTATATATAGTCCTTCAAATCAGAAATCAATATTGGTATCACATTACCATCTGATCCACATACATCTATTCAAATTTCACCAGCTGGGCAACATTGTCACTTTTTCCCTTTCTAGTTCACAATCCTTTCCAAGATTTCATGTTGTGTTTCGATTTTGATCTCCTCCAACCAGGACCAGTTCATTAGTCTTTCCCTGTCTTTCATAGCCTTAAAAGTTTTTAAAGAGTACAAAAACTTACATTTTGTAGGATGGCCATCAACCTGGGTCTGTCTGACCGTTCATGATCAGGCTCAGGTCATTCATTCTTGGCAGGAACACTGCAGAAATGATATCTCACATAAAGAGGCCATGATGTCAACCTCCCTGTCATTAGTAATGTTAACCCTGATTACCTGATTATCAGGTTTTAACTAAAATCTATTGTTTAATTAAAACCAATTTTAATTAAAATCTAAAGTTGGGTCTTATTTTTAAAGTAGAGTACATTTACTTTCTTCACATCTCACCCACAAACTTTAGAAAAAACACCTAAAGATACCCAGTTTACATAATAAGTCATTTCAAACAACTTGGTCAATCAGTATCAGCATTTTCTTTTTGCTAAGAACATGTCATTGATTTGAGGGGTAATAACACTGCATTATAGTTTAAGTGTTTATTGGGGGGAATTACCAGTTATGATCTTTATCCATTAGGGGTATTTTTATAACAAAGCTACTAACAGTTTAATTTTATCACGCATCAGCAGAAATAGCTTGATTCGTAATTATATTCTCTTGTGTTTTATTCAGTACTGAAAGTATAATATTTAAAAAGAAAAATATCTTTTATAAACTTGTTGCCACAATATTTGAAATACTTAACATACAAAAATGTAAAATATTATTGTATTCTTTAGAAATGATTTAAGTCGAACAGTGTTTTATAATGAAACAAAATACCTTAATAATAAACCTATTTGCAGGAGGTGGAGTTGGTTGTAGTGGTGCAAAGTTGTCTTTTAGTTCAATTTAAATAATAATAATAATAATAATAATAATAATAATGATATATTTGTATATGGTGAAGACTTCAAACCGTATAGAAAAGGTAATAATAAATTCTCCCTCTCCTTACCATCTACAATTCTAAGTCTCTCTCCAAGAGTATAAATGTATTTTTTCCTTCTAGAAAAAAATATTTGCATCCACAACATATGTATATTATTTTTTGGAGGACAATGGAATTTTACTATGGAATCTTTGCACCTTTTTTTCATTTAATGCTATTTCATAAACATATTATCAACCTATAGAATGCACTTCATTCTTTTAATTGCTACATAGTATTTATTAGCATGATTACCATACTTTATTTTTGGGTTGTTTTTAGGTTTTAAATTTACAAACAAAACTATGGTGACTCTCATATATATCTTTGTGTACCTTTAAAAGTAGGATATGAAGTTGCAATCAAGATGACATTGTGGTCTGGACAAATGAAATGAAATATGGGGTGGATTTATGATTGCAGAAAAAAGTTGCAAAAGGTGCTATTTCCTGGTGAACAGCAATAAGCTAAAATTATTTTCTCCCTAGTCCCTTTCTGAATGAGGTAAAATATCAGTAAATAAAAAGATAAGATTAAATGTCATGATTTCATCACATTAGAAGAAAGAAATGGAAGATGACTACTTTGTTGTTTTAGGATTATAACCAGCAAAAGATCAGTTGAAGTTTGGTCACATGATTTTATATTTTTATATTTTAGGAACAAAAATATCAAGTGAGCTTCTAGATAGGATTATATTATTTTGGAGTCCATGCTCATACCAAAATTCAGTGGTTTAGGTAAGCACTTCATAAATAAAGAATAAGTGTTTCAGGCTGAGAAATGTAAATAAGTAAATAAATAATACATGTATATATTACACACACACAACACACAACATTTATTTAAATTATTTTGTCACCAAGAGATGATCTTAGTGTGACATTTCTTTCCTTCTCCATGGATAGTTTCCCACTCTTCCTCTCCTCCACATCTCCACATACACAAGAAAAGAAAGAGAAAATGTGTTTTAATATACTAATGTTTATGCTGAAGGTAAATAGAAGCTGAGATGTCATAGAGATACTATGTCTGCATGCAAGAAAGTTTTGGGGTGGGAAGTAGGCAGGAATATAACTGTGGAAGTGGACACAAGGCAAGAGATGAAAGGAAACAGAATAGAAGCTTTGGTTTTGTGGGTTCAGAAAGTCTGTGCAAACTAAGAGTAATACGAAAAGCAGTAACCAGCTGGGATGGAGGAAGGTCGAGATGTTACAAAAGAGCAAAGAGAAAGGTGAAAGGATATGCATGAGAAAACTAAAAACATTTTGAGTGGTTACTCAATCATTGCAGGTCATATAAAGGAGAGAATCGTGTAGAGATAATGTCTGTGACTGAAGGAACCATTCATTCTGCAGGTATTCTTTTTAGTCCTATTATGATGCCAAGTACAATGGTAGGCTCTGAGACATAGTGTCAATAAGGAAGACAGACTTCTGCCCACATGAAGCTTGTATCTAGTGGACTCAGAAGGAAAGGACTCAATTCCTCAGAATCTTCAACAGGTTAAAACACAAAGGTAGAAGTCTTTAATGAATGTGAAAGGAGTACTCTCAACATGCAACTGATGGATGGACAACTGAGAATATAATGATTAGGACTGTGATAAAGTGCTGAGAGTTGGAGGGGATGTTTAAGTTAGTAACATAGGAGCTTGATTAGAGAAGCTGATGAAAAAGACAAAAATATGTTTATATAGTATTTTAATTCCCTGTTATCCTGTAATAAAGCATTTTGAGTAGAAGAAAATATAAAATGTAAAAATGAAGGTGTAAACTATTGAGGACAATCTTTCAGAGGTGATGATTTTTTTTAATACTCCCATTGCCTTTAAAAATGAGAGTATCATCCTCTTTGCTTGTTTCTATATTTATATTCTTCCTATTAATATTATATTATTATTATCATCATATCATTATTATTATATTATAGCTCTTCCAGAGACCCTTTTGTTTGGATTCCCATTTTGTCACACTTCAGAACTCTCTTCAGATTAAATTTACTTCATATTTTTTTCATATTTTTCAATTACAGTTGATATTCAATATTATATTAATTTCAGGTGTACAGCATAGTACTTAGACATTTATATAACTTACGAAGTAATCACTCTGATAAATCTAGTACCCATCTGACACTATACAAAGTGTATAATATTATTGGCTACATTCTTATGCTGTACTTTACATCCCAGTGACTGTGTTGTAACTACCAATTTATACTTCTTAATCCTTTTCCCCTTTTTACACCCCCAGCCCCCCACCCATCTGGCAACCCTCAAAATGTTTTCTGTATCTATGAATTTGTTTTCTGTTTTGTTTTTTCATTTATTTTATCCTTTAGATTACACACATAAGTGAAATCATAGAGTATATTGTCTTACTCAACTCAAGCACAATACCCTTTAGGTCCATCCATGTTGTTGCAGATGGCAAGATTTGATTTCTTTTTATGGCTGAAGTAAATATTCTGTTGCATAAACATACCACTCTCTTTCTTATCCATTCATTTCATTAATGTTCAATTGTGTGTGTGTGGTATGTGTGCTTTATATAATATATACATATATTCTTGCTTCCATATCTTGACTATTGTATAATAATATGCAATTAACATAAGATTCACATGTCCCATCGATGTAGTTTTTAGGTTTCATCAGATAAATATCAGAAAGTAGAATTGCTGGTTCCTTCTTTGTATCTTTTATAGACATTTTTAAATGTCTATTTGTCTGGTATAAGAATTGTTACTTCAGCTTTTTGGGTTCAATTTTCATGAAATATTTATTTCTCTTCCTAACTTTCAGTTGTATGTACCTTTTAGATCTAAAGTGAGTCACTTGTAGGCAGCATGCAGCACGTGTAAGGTCTTGCTTTCTTATTTTAAGCCACCCCTATGTTTTTTGATTGAACATTTAATCCACTTACCATTTAAAGTAATTGTTGATAGAAATGTTTAGTGCCATTTTATATTCATAGTTTTGATCCGCCGCCCCTTTTTCTCATAGAAGTTCCTTGAACTTTTCTTGTAATACTGGTTTTGGGCGGTGATGAACTCCTTTAGCTTTTTCTTGTCTGGGAATCGTTTTAGCTGTCCTTTGATTATAAATGACAGATTTGCTTGGTAGAGTAATCTTGGTTGTAGTCCTTGCTTTTCATCACTGACTATTTCATGCCAAATCCCTTCTGGCCTGCAAAGTGTCTGTTGTGAAATTAGCTGATAGTCTCATGAGAGCTTCCTTGTAGGTAAACTAATTGCTTTTTCTCCTTCTGCTTTTTAAGATGCTTTTCTTTAAACTTTGGGCATTTTAATGACGATGTGTCTTGGTGTGGGCCTCTTTGGGGGTCATCTTGTTGAGTTGTTCATCACATGCTTCCTTACAAGAGACTCATTTTAGATAGAAAGGAACATACAGACTGAAAGTTAAGAGATGGAAAAAATATTTCATGAAAATTGAAAACAAACAAAAAAAGCTGTGGTAGCAATACTTATACTAGACAAGATAGACTTCAAAAAAGTCTATAATAAGAGGCAAAGAAGGACCCCAAGCAATTGCCACTTCTGAGTGTTTTATCTGAAGAAACCCAAGACACTAATTTGTAAAGACATATGCATCTATATACTCATTGCAGCATTTTACAATAGCCAAGATATGGGAAGCAACCTAATTGTCTCCAATCAGTAGATTATATTTGAGAAAAAGAAGAAGTGGTACATAATATAACAATAGAAACATTAGTCAGCCATAGATGACTCTCTGTGCTTCCCTGGGTTTATATGCTTAATTTTCTTCATTAGGTTAGAGAAGTTTTCAGTCATTTCCTCAAATAAATTTTCATCAATTTCTTCAAATATATGTTTTCAATTCCTTGCTCTCTCTCTCTTCTTCTGATAGTGTTACCTTGTGCTATGGCTGCCATGGCTCTGCTAGGGCACATCCCAGGGCCTTTCTGCGTGTAAAGCAAATGTGCTAACCATCTATCTCTATGGAACCACCCCGGCTGGTTCCCTATTTTAATTTCCCATTTCCATTTTTATGTTTTTTATCTCTTTGTTAAAGTTCTTGCTGCATTCATCTACTCTTTCCCTAAGTTCATTGAGCATCTTTATGATCAGTGTTTTGAACTCTGCATCTGCTAGATTACTTTGACTCCATTATTTCTGGACTTCGGTCTCTTCTCTTATTTGGTTTCTGCTTTTCTGTTTCCCATTTTCGCTGCCTTTCTGTGTCTGTTTCTATGTACTAAGCAAAGCTCCTAAGTCTCCTGGTCTTATTAGTGTGGCTTTGTGTAGTAGGTGTCCAGTGGCACAGTCAACTGCAGGTCAAGTTTAGCCCCAGCCTGCGTCACTTTAAGGCCACCTGTTAATATTCAGCAAACAGTTCACAGATGCCGTGTGTATAGTTGCCTTAAGCGGCCATGCCAGAAACTGAAGTCAGCTGCCCACCGGTGTGAGCTTGAGTTGGCTCAGTAAGGAGCATTGGACTTGTGGATGATACAACTGTATGTGGCTTGGGTGTGGCCACAAGTTGAGGGAGGTGGAGTTTTAGGGAATCATTTAGGTGAGGTGACCTGTTATTCAGATTGATGATGTCTCAACTATGTCGGTGCTGAGTCTGCACACTGGAATGGGGGAGGGCTCAAAGAGGGACAGTGGATACCACCAGCACTTCTTTCCAGAAGAGAGCATTACCTTTGACTCTCTCTTCGACAACTCAGTATTCCCTTGTAAGTCCCTGGTGCCCCTCAAGCAGCCGACTTGGTGCTGCTGCTCAGAGAAAGCAGGCCCATCACTGTGAAAGTCCACTCATGGACACGACCCCACTAAGAGGCATCTGCAGCTGGTGGCTGCAGCTGCTGCAGCCTCTGTCCCACTCAGCCCTCATGATCGTGCAGCCTCGTGTCTTTACTCTCTCCTACCGTCTATAGTTGCAGGGTGATTTATTATGTCTTTCCCTAGTTGTAGTGATTCTGCTCATCTAGATCCCAGGTGACTTTCTTTGCTGTTTGCTCAGTGTTTCTGTCACAAATTTGATTTGGTCACAAAAGGGATGAAAAAAGGCTCTATCATGTATGTCATTTTCCCCCTCCCCCTGTTTATTTTTTCTTTTGGTTCCCTGCTGACTGGTTGCTTTTTATGTTTCTTATTTCTTTTTTTTAAATCAATTAATTTATTTTATGGTGACATTGGTTAATGAAATCCAATAAGTTTCAGCTGTACATTTTAACAGTAATATTATATATATATGTATGTATATGTATGTATATGTGTGTGTGTGTGTATATGTGTGTGTGTGTATATATATATTTTGCACTGTGTGTTCACCTCCCATAGTTAGATTTCTTTTTGTCACCACATATTTGACCCCTTTTACCCCATCTACTTCTCCTCTCCCACCTTCCCCCTACCCTCTGGTAACCACTAGTCGATTCTCCATGTCCATGAGTCTCTGTTTGTTTGTCTTGCTCATTTGTTGCTTTTAGGTTTATATCCCACATATAAGTGATATCATGTGATTTTCAACCTTTTCTGTCTGGCTTATTTTGCTTAGCATGATTATCTCGAGGTTCATCCATGTTGTTGCAAATGGCAGTATTTCATTTCTTCTTATGGCTGAGTAATATTCCATTGTATATATGTCCCACAACTGCATTATCCAATAATCTATAGTAGGGCACTTTGGTTGCTCCCATGTCCTGGCCACCATGAATAATGCTGCTATGAGCATTGGTGTACAAATATTTTTCCTGATATGGGTTTATCTCGGGAATCTTTGGAGTAAATAGCCAGTAGAGGGATTGCTGGATCATATGGTAAGCCAATTTTTAGGGTTTTTTTTTGGGGGGGGAACGTCCATACTGTTTTCTATAGTGGCTGTACCAATTTGCAGTCCCATGTTTTCTATTTCTTTGTTGAAGTTCTAACTGAGATCATCAAGCATCCTTATAATTCATGTTTTGAATTCTGCATTTTATAGATTGCTTGTCTTCATTTTGTTTTTATTTTTTTGGAGATTTGTTCTGGCTTTTGTTTGTTTGTTTGTTTGTTTTTACTTGGGACATGTTTCTTTGCTTTCACATCTTGGTTGCCTACTTGTGTTTGTTTCTATGTGATAGGTAGGTTTCCCAGTCTAAGTAGTAGAGAGACTCTGGGTCCTGCTTAGTCTTCCCTTTGTGTTTGTTGTTTGTGAAGGTGGTTTGGTGGTACGCTAGTGTGTTTGGAACTGGCCACAGGGTTTGTTGGTTCTGGGTCTTCTTTGGTGGGCTCTGGTGCAGGCCAAGTTTACTTGCTGCCTATGCTTTGCCTGGGGCCACTTGGTATGAGCTACAAAGTGATATGGAGATCATTGCTACTTGTGCTGGGCTTGGAGGTGTCTTGGAAAGGCTAAAGTGTGAACTGAGGTTGTTTGCTAGTTTCAGACTTGGGGCTGCTTAGCAAAGTGTACAGAGTACGCTGAGTACAGATGCTACTTATTTGAGGTTTGTGAACCTTTGGGAGATTTTAGAAAACTCTGCAGCATGAGTCGAGATAGGCTATTTGTATGGAAAAGTCACTGGGATTTGGGGTCTTGGAATCACCAGGGCAGGGCAAACAGTGTTAGCCAGGTTGATGGATACTCAGAAATGGCGCCTGTCTGCAGTCACACACTAGGCAAAGGGGCAGGCTCAACAAAGGACCAATGGATTCTGCCAGCACTTCTGTCTGGGACAAAGCAGCCCTTCCAGCTCTCAACCTGAAACTTGA
This sequence comes from Eonycteris spelaea, assembly GCA_003508835.1. Classification (NCBI taxonomy): domain Eukaryota; kingdom Metazoa; phylum Chordata; class Mammalia; order Chiroptera; family Pteropodidae; genus Eonycteris; species Eonycteris spelaea. Next base: position 139,676 of record PUFA01000555.1, read on the forward strand.
CAATTCAGTCCTCCCTGTTTGGCTCTGGTGCCTTTCAATCTACTGTCCCAGCATTGGAGTCCAGAGTGAGTGAGTCTATCAGCAAATTTGTCCATGCCCTTTAAGAGGCACGCCTGGGACTCCCACAGTCATCTGTCTCACTCAGCCACAATCTCTGCTGGTTTTCACGGACAGCAGTTGTGGAGACTTCTCTTCCCAGCACTGGAACCCTGGGCTGAGGAGCCTGGTGTAGGACTAGGACCCTCACTTATCAGGGGGAACTCCACAACCAAGATATCCCATCCAGTTCTCAACTACCACACATGGGTGTGGGACCAGCCGGTTTTGCATCTCCACCCTCCTACCAGTCTTGATGTGGCTTCTTCTGTATGTCCTTAGTTATAGCACTTCTGTTCAGCTAGATTTCAGGTGATTCTCATGGATGGTTGGTCTATAGTTTTGTTGTAATTTCGAGGTAGTTGTGAGGGGGAGCAAGCCCAGCATTTACCCAGTCCACCATCTTGACCAGAAATTCTTCAGATAATATTTTTAAAATGCTTCTCCGAAGGGGTTGTGAAAGCCAAGGATTCCAGAGAGATTGTGGTGCTAATCTCTAGTAGTATTAATATTTATATTGTAACAGTAAATGCACTTTGGTTGCTGTCATGAGGTAATTTACTTATGATGTTGAACAGACATTGCAGACATCAGTTACTCTATTGGCATTTAAAAAAAAATGTTGCTGGCCTTTTCATAGATTTTGGTGAAACTTTTTTGATGTATATGGGTTTGGCTGGGTGGTGGGATGGCAGAAAGTGTTAATTTTAATTTGGGGATAGTGTTTAAGTTTTAATTTTAGAAACAGTAAGAGCTTGTGAATAAATTGGCTCATGGGGTCTTTACCCTGAAGCTCATAGAATGATAAAGTTAAAAGACTATATATAGCCTTGGTCTCTCAGCTAAGAAGTCAGTTCACCATTTGTTAAACCATGATTACTGAACTTCCATTTTTAGTTCCATACCCTGGAACTAAGATTGTGTTATTGATCTTATTCACTTCTCTATGGTTATTTTTTGAAATGTACTCTTAAAAAATTCTAAGATAACCTTAAGAATAGTGTTGTTTCTACTGCTTTATTTGTAATACACTTTTGTGATAGAGCTTTAAGTTCATTTAATATATTGATGTATTCAGCCTTTGATCTGATTTTAACTTTAGAAAACTGATCAACATAATGATAATTTGAATGTCTCATTCAAATACTGTGTTATGGATCTTTTTGGGAACTCTTGCTGGATATGTGTCTCATAAAATGTATAAGAGTATTACAACTATTATTGTTCCAATAAGTTGGTGTGTTAAATGTAGAAATTAAAAGGCTGTAAATTTTTTTTAAAAATTGTGTGGGGAATTTTAGCTAACATATCAATGTAACTGCATCCTGGTTTGTTTGTTTGTTTGTTTATTTGTTTTACTGTTCCAATAAGGAATTTGAGATTTAACTTCACCCTCTTTTTCCTTTTAATTTTTTTTAATATTATGAATTCCTTTGTTATTATTCTTTTCTTATCTGAAATGGTGGCTGTGATTATATTAAGAACTCTTCACAGAGATATTATCAGATATAATCACCTGAATTCTTCTATAAGTAAAAACGCACGTATTTGATTCAGCAAATATATGAGTGCCTACTCTGCCCAGTTCTCAATGTTATATTTCTACTTACAGTATAAAATCTTGAATACAACACATTTTGATGTATAGTAATTTTCCATATTATACTGAATCAGAAAGTTTAGAATTGTGTAGATCCTTTAAAAGTAGAGGTAATTTTATTAGAGTGTTATGTTATTAAATAATTAATAAACTGTTTGATTATATTCATTTTTATGTGTTTCTGAGCTTTAAAAATCATTATTTAAGCTTTTCATTAATTTGGAGCATGCGATAAATATACCAAACATTGCAAAATACTATAACTTAGGCAAATTTAGTTTTTTACCTGTTCTATTGTTTTGACGCTTGTAATCATTTGTGTATTGGTGAATTTTTAATTTATATAAAATTGGTTGAATTCCTTATGTATGTTAAATCATTTTGCTTTCTCATGAAAATCAAGCCACTTGTATGCTTTATGTAATTAATACATTCCCCCCAATGCAAAACTTAGAGTAACGGGATGGCTCATTTGTATGGCAGGATTGCATACCTTCCAGAGCCTGTTATATCCAAAATGAACCAGTGGTTTCCAGTTAGTTTGTCTTTAGAGGAAAATTCCGTTTCATCTAACTTTTGGAGCTCTTGTGGCTTTCTGTCATAATAACTGGTATGTTTATTAAAGACTTTCACCTATGCAGGAAGATGCCCAGGGAGAGTGTGGTTGGAAGCTGTTTCGGGGGTGGGGAGGGGAATGTATTCAAACCTCTAAAGAATGAAATGTTGCTGTCAGTTTTCTTGAGTCAAAGAATAAGTTTTGATTATGATGGTTTTTACTTTATGTGAGTAAGCTCAGATTGATAAGTATCATGTTAAATATTTGTAGTGAACTGCTGACATGTGTTAAACTTTGATTCATGTGTATAAAATAACTTTAAAAATTATACCTTAAAGTTTAAGTAAATTTGTTTTATAGTGCTTATATTTCTGTATTCTCAAATTAAGAATATGAATCTGAATATGTTCAGATATCAAGAGTCTTTCATAACTTCTTCAGTTCTGAATAATTTATTGTAATGTTCAATACACATACTCCTTGCTTTGCAAAATAGATACTTTTTCTTGAAAATCAGCATGTGGATAAAATCATATATTAAGTGGACCAAGGGAGTTCATAATTCGAAGACTAGCATTTTGAAATGCTATGGCAAGTCTAAGTGCTGGTCTTTAAATGTTTAAATAGAATAGCATCTTTAGTAAGTTTACAACAGCTGATGAACTCTGGTTGCCTTCATTTATAAACTAAAATGGAGCTCATCAGTTTTTGATAGAGCAGTAATTTTCATAAACAAAGCTGCTGCAAAAATGGCTTATTAAGTGTTTCAGATGTTAATGATAATTTCAGAATTCACCTCTCAAGGTTATATTTTCTTGAGACCAAGTCTCACTTAAGTTTTTTTATTGCTCACCTTGAATGAAAAGAAACAGAAGGAAATTTTTGTAGGAAAAATGATTTGTTGTTTATGGAGTGACTATTGGAGTAGGGAAGGAGGAGATATTTTGTTTAATTTTGACTTAAACAGTGAGATTAAAGACTAAATCTAGCTTGAATATTTACTTCATTTGCCTTGTGTTGAAAATCAGAACTTCCAATTAAGAAAAAAATCGTCAAAGAATAAGCTAAGTGAATAACTTTTTTGCATTGTTAATGAAATACATGAGAGAATTTCTTTGTGTGCTGTTTCATATAATATGTCTTAATAAGGTTGTCTTTAATTCATTATAAAGTCCTACATGCTTTTGAGGCTATAATTGTTTGGTGCTTCTGTTTTGTGCCTTTAGTTCTGGATTGCCTTGGTTTTCTTTCCCCTGCCAGTCAAGTTGCTTTATTGATCTGTGCTATTGTGTTTTGGGTCCTTTTGGGAACTCCTGCTGGATATGTGTCTGGTAAAAAATATAAAAGTATTACAGCTGTTATTATTTTCAGGAAGTTGGTGTGCTAAATGCAGCATTTAAAAGGTTGTAAAAATTCCATGGGGAACTTTAGCTGATGTATCAATGTAACTGTGTCTTGGTTACTATAAAGTATTTGTAAAGTAACAAAATCAAGTTGCTACAGTAATTGTTCTGTCTTCTACTTTTTTAGTATTTATAAGCATTAAATGGAAGACAGTTTTTTTTTTTGCTGACAGCGCTATTCTGTCCTAGGTTAGCATCTCATTCTCTTTTCTCTATGCAATTATAATCTTTCTTATACTTTGTCTAGGAAAAATTATTGTACATAATAATGAATAGTAGAAAGTATATGAATGACCACTATGTTTTCTGTAACCGCAGCATTCTTCTTCTGTTGTACCTGCATTCCTTTTGTACCTCTTAACCTCTTAACCTCTAGCACAGAGAGGTGGTGATAGTGCTGCTGCATTCAGTTTTAAATCTTTGTTTTTGAAGCAGATTTCTTAAATGCCCATTTCAATTATACATTGCATATCATGTTAGAGTGAAAATTTATGTACCACATTGTGTTATTCTCCTTGTTCTTGCCTTCAGTTATTATTTCTTCTTGTATCACCTGGTTATTGCAGTTAAATTAGTGACTATAGTTCCAAGGTAAAGTCAGTTAAAGTGGAGTGTCCATGGCTGTGAGAAGAGCTCATTCAGTCCCTCAATTATAGATACGCTGAATCAGTGCCAAGCCAGGTGACATCAGTAATAGAGACCAGACTATGTATAACCAAATGTACCCCCTGTATTCTGCCCAGTGTTCTTTTTACACTACCTCATTGATAAAATTGCTGACTCAATTAGGGTTTTATCTCCAAATTCTTTAATATGTTTTGTCTTAATCGGCTGGTATTGCCATAACAAAATACCATAGTTTAAACAACAGAAATTTATTTATTAACAGCTCTGGAGGCTGCGAAGTTTGAGATCAGAGCACCAATTGGGTCAGGTCCTAGTGAGAACTCTTCCTATCTTGCTGATGACTGTTTTCTTGCATGACAGGGAGAAAGAGTGAACTTTATAAGGGCATTAACCACATCATGAAGTCTCCATCCTCATGGCTTCATCTAAACCCAATCACCTCCCAAAGGCTCCACTTTCAAATACCATCACATTAAAGATTACGGCTTTAACATGGATTTTTGGAGGAAACAAACATTAAGTCCACAGCATGTTTCCTTTTTGAAAATTCTTTCCTTGAGCACCCAACATAGAAGAACCTACGCATATAAAGCAATTATTGATTGACATAAAAGGAGAGATCAACAATAATACAGTAAGAGACTTTAACACCCCATTGACACCAATGGGAAGACCTTCCAGGCAAGGAATCAATAAGGAAACAATGGGACCAGATGGATTTAATAGATATTTTCAGAGCATTTTACCCTAAAGCAGCAAAATATACATTCTTTCAAGTGCACATGGAACATTTTCCAACACAGACCATGTGCTAGGCCACAAAACAAGTCTCAATAAATTTAAGAAGATTGAAATCATATCAATTGTCTTCTCCGATCACAATGATATGAGACTAGAAATCAACTACAAGAAAAAAACTGGAAAAACACACAAACATATGAAGGCTAAATAACGTGCTACTGAACAATGAATGAGCTATAAACCAGATCAAGGAAGAAATCAAAAGTTACCTGAAGACAAATGAAAATGAAAACACAATGACTCAAAATCTATGGGACACAGCGAAAGCAGTCCTAAGAGGGAAATTCATAGCAACACAGGCCTACCTCAAGAAACAAGAAAAAGCTCAAATAAACAATCTTAAAAGAACTGGAAAAAGAACAGCAAACAAAGCTCAAAAAAGAATAGAAGGAAGGAAATAATAACGATCAGAGCAGAAATATGTGAAATAGAATCCAGAAAAACAATACAAAAGATTAATGAAACCAAGAGCTGGTTCTTTGAAAGGGTAAAAACAATTGACAGACCCCTTAGCCAGACTCATCAAGGAAAAAAGAGAGAGGACTCAAATAAATAAAATCAGAAACAAAAGAGGGGAAATAACTACTGACTCCACAGAAATAAAAGGATCATAAGAAAATATAAGAGAAATTATATGCCAACAAATTGGACAATCTGGAAGAAATGGACTCTGAATAGTCATGGCAATCTTGAGAAAGAACAAAATTGGAGTATCACACTACTTGATATCAAACCATACTATAATGTTACAGTAATCAAAACAGCATGGTACTGGCATAAAAACAGATACATTGATCAATGGAACAGAATAGAGACCCCAGAAATAAATCCACACCTATACACTAAATATATGACAAAGGAGGCAAGAATATACAATGGGATAAAGAAAGTCTCTTGAATAAATGATGCTGGGAAAATTGGACAGATACATGCAAAAAAAAAGAAACTGTAACACTTTCTTACACTGTATACAAGAATAGACTCAAAATGGATTAAAGACTTAAAAGTAAGACCTGAAACCATAAAACTTCTAGAAAAAATATAGGCAGTAAACTCTGATATTGCTAACAGTAATTTCTTTTTGGATATATCTCCCCAGGTAAGGGAAATAAAAGAAAAAATAAAGAAAAAATAAATGGGACTCCATCAAACTAAGAAGTTTTTGTACAGCAAAGGAAACCATCAACAAAAACAAAAGACAACTGACTTATTGCGAGATCTTCACTAATGATACATCTGATAAGAGGTTAATATCTAAAATATATAAAGAACTCATACAACTCAGCAACAAAAAGCAAACAATCCAATTAAAAAATAGGTCAGAAGTCCTGAACAGATACTTCTCCAAAGAGGAAATACAGATGGCCAATAGACATATGAAAAGATGCTCAAGGTCACTCATCATCAGAGAAATGCAAATTAAAATCACCATGAAGATCAAGAGATATCACTGACACCTGTCAGAATGGCTATTCATCAATAAAATTAAAGAACAAGTGTCGGTGAGGATGCAGAGAAATGGAAGCCTCCTACCACTGTTGGTGGGTTGCAAATTGGTTACAGTCACTGTGGAAAACAGTCTGGAGGTTTTCTCAAAAAAATTAAAAATGGATGTAACTTTTGACCCAAACAATTGCACTTCTGGGTATTTATCAAAGAAAACCAAAACAATAATTTGTAAAGATCTATGCACTCGAATTATTCATGGCAGCACAATTTACAATTTCCAAGATATAGAAAACAACCTAAATGCCCATCAACAGACGATTGGATAAAGAAGTTATGGTTCATATAACAATGGAATATTACTCAGCTATAAAAAAATTAAATCTTATCATTTGCAATGATATGGATGGACCTAGAGGTTATTATGCTGAGTGAAAATAAGTTAGACAGAGAAGATAAATACCATATGATTTCACTTATATGCAGAATATAAGAACAAAAAGAACAAATTAATCAAAGACAGACTCACAAATATTAGAGGACAATCTGTGGACCGGCTAGAGGGAAGGGGTTTGGCGTGCTGGGAGAATGGGGTGAAGGGTTAAAGAAGTACAAATTAGTAGTTGATAGATGGTCACGGGGATGGGAGCATGTAGTTAGCATTAATGTAATGGCTAGATTGAAAAGCAAGAGGAGAGCAATTAGGGGATCGCTGTATAAACTATATAAATGCCTAACCAATGTACTGTATACTTGAAATAAGAAAATAAAATAAAATTAAAAGCATAGCAAAAAAATACATGGGACCTTAGTACACTATATTAAAAAAATTCTTTTCCATGAATGTTCTGAAGAACATTTTTTTAAAAAAAGAAAAAGCAGTAGATGTGTATCTTAATTGTTAGTGGTACTTTAATTTCTATTTGATATAAAATTCTCATGTCCTTGATGCTAGACATGTGTCACAATTGTTGAACAGGTCCTAAAATTAAAGTCATACAGAGTAAATTCAGTTACATTATATACTGATTAGTGACAAAATGAAAGAAAATGCTTTAATAATGCTCTGTGACTGAGAAGAATGCCATAAGTGACACAATGCAGCGATAGATTCAGTAGACTCATAATCTTTATCTACATGTGCCTTGTTTTCCTGTAAATCTAGGGAAAAATATCTCTGAAGGAATTGAACATTCCAATTTCACACATCAAATATATGTACATCAGAATTTTAGACTTATTTAAAATAAGGACGATGCACTCCCCTCCCATTCACTGCCTTGAATAGAGCCATATGTTTTTCTATAGTTTTTTTTTCAAGGAACTACAATAGGTGGTCTTTCCTAAGGTGAATGCTTTAATTCATTCATGTAAGAAAGTGATGTGCTTGACAATATTTCAGGTATTTGTTGATTTGTTGCTTCAAATGAATTCAAACCTGAATAATTTTTTTTTAATTACTGGGTGATATTGTTTAACAAAATCAAATATTGCATTGTGTGTTCACACAGTTAGATTTCCTTCCGTCACTAAATATTTGACCTCATTTACCTCTACTACTTCCCCCTCCCCCCTTCCCTCTGGCAACCACTAATCCACTGTGCATGCCCATGAGTCTCTGTTATGTTTGTCTGTTGCTTTGAGTTTTATATCCTACAAATGAGTGATATCATGTGATTTTCAACTTTTTATTAAGACTATTTTTGCTTGGCATGATAATCTCAAAGATTCATCCATGTTGTTACAAAAGGCAGTATTTCATCTTTTCTTATGACTGAGTAATGTCCCATTGTATATATGACCATAGCTTCTTTACCCAATCATCTACTGTGAGATAGTTTGGTTGCTATCATGTCCTGGCCACAGTGAATAATGTTGTTATAAATATCAAGGTGCATATATCTTTTTGGATAAATGTTTTCAGGTTTTTTGGGTAAAGACCAGTAGAAGGATTGCTGGTAATTCAATTCTTAGCTTTTTTTTTCAATTCTTAGTTTTTTGAGGAAACTCCATGCTGTTTTCCATAGTGGTTGTACCAATTTGCAATCCCACAGGTAGTATGTGTGTTCCTTTTTTCCCACAACCTCTCCATCACTTGTTATTACTTGTCTGATTGATGATAGGCATTCTAACAGGTGTGAAATAGTATCCCACTGTGGCTTTGATTTGCATTACCTAACAGCTAGTGAAGTTAAGTACTTTTCCAGGTCTGTTGGTCATTTGTAAGTCTTCTTGGGAGAAGTGTCTGTTCAGGTCCCCTGCCATTTTTTAATTGGATTATTTGTTTGTTTGTTGTTGTGTTGTTGATTATATGAGTTATTCATATGTTTTGGAAATTTGACCCCTATCTGGAAGGATTGTTTGAAAATATATTCTTCCATTCACATGGTTGCACTTTGCTTTGTTTATGGTTTCTTTTGGTTGCAGAAGCTTTTTAAGTTTGACATAGTCCCATGTTGTTTATTTTTGCTTTTACTTCCATTGACTTTGAGGTCAAATTCATAAAATCCTCTTTAAGTCCAAGGTCCTTGCATTTAGTACCTATGTTTTTTTTTCTATGCAATTTATGTTGTTTCAGGTCTTATATTCAGGTGCTTGATCCATTTGGAGTAAATGTTGTGTGTGGTGATAATCTTGTTTCATTCTTTTGCATGTAGCTTTCCAGTTTACCTAGTACCATTTATTGAAAAGGATTTCCTTTCTCCATTGTATGTTTTTGTTTCCTTTGTTAAAAATTATTTGTGTGTATATATGGGGATTTACATCTCAACTCTTAATTCTGTTCCACTGGTCTGTTTTTCTGCAATATCATGATGTTTTGATTCTTGTTGTTTGTAGTATAATTTGGTCAGGCAGAGTGATCTCTGACCTTGTTCTTTTTTCTCAGGATACTTTGGCTATTTGCAATCTTTTGTGCTTCCATACAAATCTGATTACTTTTTGAACTAGTTCTTTTAAAAAATACTTATGAGATTTTGATGGGGATTTCCATTAAATCTATATAATGCATTAGGAAATAAGGTCATTTTAACTATGTTGACTCTCCAATGCAAGAACATGGAATATTTTTTCATTTTTTTGTGTCTTCTTCAATTTATTTTAATGATGTCTTATAGTTTTCAGTATATTGGTCTTTCACATGTTTTGTTAGGTTTGTTCCTAGGTATTTTATTCTTTTTGTTGCAACTGTAAAAGGAATTTTTAAATTTCTTTTTCTGAAAGTTCATTATTAGAGTATAGGAACACTATAGATTTTTTAAACATTGATTTTGTATCCTGAAACTTTACTGTATTTGATCATTATTTCTAATAGTGCTTTTGTGGACTCTTTAGGGTTTTCTATATAGAGAAATTGTCACTTTCTGCAGAAAGTGACAATTTGACTTCTTCATTTCCTATTTGAATGACTTTTATTTCTTTCTCTTGCCTGATTGCTTTTGCTAGGTTATTCATTTGGTGTCATATAATTGTTCATACTATTTTGTATGATCCTCTGTATTTTGTGGTATCTGTCATAAATTCTCTTTCATTCCTGATTTTGTTTATTTGCGTCCTTTCTCTTTTCTTTAGTAAATCTAGCCTAAGTTTGTCAATTTTATTAATCTTCTCAAAGAACCAACTTTTTTGTTGCATTATTTTTTTCTATTGTCTTTTTTCTCAATTTCATTTAATTCTTCTCTAATTTTGATTATTTCTTTCCTTCTGCTGACATTGGGCTTCATTTTCTCTTATTTCTCTAGTTTTTAAAGATGTAATGTTAGGTTGTTTATTTGGGCTCATCCTTGTTTCCTGAGATAGGCCTGTAATGATTTGTGGATTTCCTTCTATTCCTTCATGTCTTATGCATGTATGGCCTTTATTATGTTAAGGTACTTTCCTTCTATATCGGTTTTTTTTAAGTGTTTTTGATCATAAATGGATGCTGTATCTTGTCAAAAGCTTTTTCTGTGTCGTTGATATGATCATATGATTCTTATTTTTTAAATTTGTTTATGTGGTCTATCACATTAATCGATTTGCGTATGTTAAACCATCCCTGTGCTTCTGGGATGAAGCCGACTTGATTGTGGTATTATAATTTTTTGAATATGTTGCTGTATTCGGTTTGCCAGTATCTTATTTAGGATATTTTCATCTGTGTTCTTGAGAGATATTGTCTGTAGTATTCTTTTGTGTTATTTTTACCAGGCTTTGGTAACTGGGTGATACTGGCTTCATAAAATGAGTTGGGAAGCATTGCCTTATCTTAGATTACTTGGAAGATTTGAGGAGACTAGGTATTAAATATTCTTTGACTATTCAATAGAATTCACTGATATCATCTGATCCTGGAATTTTACTTTTTGGTAGGTTTTTGATGATTGTTTCAATTCCATACTGCTAATTGGTCTATTTAGATTTTCCAGTTCTTGATTCAGTCTAGAAGTTGTATTTTTTAAACATGGTCCATTTTTCTAGGTTATTAAATTTGTGTTATATATTTTTCATAGTATTCTTGTATGATCTTTTGTATTTCTGTGATGTCTGTTGTAATTTCCCTCTTTCATCTTCATTTGTTTATTTGTGTCCTTTCTTTTTTTCTTTAGTGAATGTAGAAGGGGTTTGTCAATTTTATTAACCTTCAAAGAACCAGCTCTTGTTGCATTTATTTTTTCTATTTTTTTTGTTTTGTTTTCAATTTCATTTATTTGCTCTAATTTGATGATTTCTTTCCTTCTGCTGACTTTAGGCTTCATTTGTTCTTCCTTTTCTAGTTTTTAAGATGAAGCGTTAGTTGTTTATTTGGGCTTGTTTGTTTTTGGAGGTAATGATATAACTTTCCTCTTATGACCACTTTTGCCATGTCCCAAAAGTTTTGATATGTTGTACTATCATTCCTATTTGTTTCTATGTATCTTGATTTCTTTTTTTATTTCTTCTCTGACCCAGTATTCTTCAGTAGCATGTTGTTTAATCTCCATGTGTTTTGTAGTTCTTTCTGTTTCTTTTTACAGTTGATCTCTAGTTTCAAAGCATTATGATCAGAGAATATGGTTGGTATGATTTCAACCTCTTATATTTGTTGAGGCTATATCTGTGTCCCAGTATGTGGTTGATTCTTGAGAATAGTCCATTGCATTAGAGAAGAATATATAAGCAGTGTTTTCGGATGGAAAGCTCTCTATATGTCAATTATGTCCAGTGGTATAATGTGTCATTTAAGAATGTTATTCCCTTACTGATTTTCAGTTGTGAATCTTGTTGTGTGGTTCCCTTATGAATACGTAAAGGATAGTTTTATATATATATATATTATATAAATATATATATATATATATATATATATAATACACACACACACACACACACACACACACACACATACATACACACACACCACATACATACATACATCTTCGTATTCATTTTCTTCTGTGTGTGCCTTATCTCCATTCCTCTTTGTGATGTTGGATCTTCAAATCCTCTCCTTTTCAGTCATTGTTTATCTCAATTTAATCTTATGTATGCTGAATGTTCATTACTATCTTGCATACGCCATTCTCTTCTTATTGCTTAAGCTTATAATGCTCTGTTCTTAAGTAAGTAAGGGTTGCACTCCTCTGCTTCTATTGCCTGAGAGTCACTTTACTCCTAATTATGTTTATTTTTATTTTGTCATTTTGTTTTAGGTAAGCTGAGTCCTTTCAGTATTTCTGTGGTGCAGGCCTCATAGTGAAGAATTCCCTCAAGTTTTGTATGTTCTGGAAAGGTATTTATTTCTCCTTCATATATAAAGGAGAGCTTAGCTGGACACATTAATCTAGGTTGGGTATTTTCTTTCACTTTAATAGTTTAAATATTTAATTCTAGTCCTTTCTGCCTTGTAAGGTCTGTGCTGAGAAGTCTGATGATAATATAAAGTATTTTCCTTTCTAAGTTACCGTTTTCTTCTCCCTGGCTGCCCTGAGAATTCTATGTTTGTCGTTGATTTTTGATAACTTTAATACAATGTGTGTTGGTGAAGGCCTTTTTGGGTTAAGATAATTTTGGGTGTTCTGTTGACTTCTTTGAATTCTAAGCTCAAGCTCATTCTTTACATTTGGGAAAATTCTCATCAACTATTTGTCTGAAAATGCTTTCTAATCCCTGCTCCTTTTCTCACCTTTGATAATGCTCATTTTCTTATTTTCCTCTCCTGATAGTATCAGCTAGTTCTTGTATTTCTTTTTCATTTTTTTTTTATTCTTCAGTTTTCTCTCTTCTTCCTTCTGATTTATTTCTAGATTTCTGTCTTTGGTATCACTGATTCTCTCTTCCATTTGGCTGACTCTATTTCACAAGCTTGTTATTTCATTTTTCAACTCTTGCAGCATGTGGTGTGTGTGTGGTGTGTGTGTGTGTGTGTGTTATCTCCAGAAGTTCTATTCTGTTTTTTTTTTTTGAGTTTTCAATCTTCTTGCTCTGTTCATTAGGTGTTTTTTCAATTCCTGAATTTGTTGATATGACTCTAATCAGACCTCACTGAGTTTTTTCAGAAAGACCATCTGAATTGTCTGTCATTTAAGTTGCATATTTTTATGTCTTTAAGCTTATTTTCTGGAGATTTTTCTCTTTCTTTCTCAGATGCCTTGTCACCTTGGTTGCTCATTGTGTTTAATAGATTATTTCTTTGCCTGGGCATTAATGGAAGTGTTTTCTGCTTTTTTTTCCAGAAAGATTTATTATATAAAGTTCTCTTTTAGCTTGCTGCAAAGAAGACACTTTTCTTTTCGTTTCCAGTAGGTGGCGCTTAAGCCTCTTGGATCCCTGCTTTATATAAAATCTTAATAACGCCTTGTAAATTTTTTTTTGTAGATGTTTAATCATGCTTCCTACCTTAGTTTAAGTCCCTGTCAGTGGTCAGCGATAGTCTCGGCATGGTTTGCTCAGATTCCCCTGGGGCTCTGCGGGGTCTTAGCTGGTATGGGGGGAATGCCCCTCTAGGTTTTGGAGTTGGGGGCTGTGGATCATCCTCGGTTTTTGCACCCAGGGCTGGTAAAAATCAACTGTCGTTTCTCTTTGGTCCTGTCCTACTTCTCTGTCTCCTGCCCTGATGACTGGGGTCTACTGGTGCTGCATGGAACTTACAGCTCTTCCAGGCAGAGCTGTTCAGGGAAGTCACTGCACCTTCTCCCCTATCCCTCCTCCTGCAGGGAACTCCAGAGGCTTTGAGAGGCAACTTCTTTATTTCTCCCAGTCCACTGCCTGACACCTGGGGTTCTGACCTGTGGTAGCTCTTATGTGCAGATCCCGCACTTGGACGTGCTGGTGTGGAGTTTGGGTGTTTTTGTTCAGTTTTAGATGTTCAGCTTATTGTTGTTTCAAGGGGAGACATCTGGGAACATCTCTCACTCCGCCATGTTTCCCAGAATCTCCATTTTTGCTTTTAGGTTTATATCCCACATGTAAGTGATATCATGTGATTTTGTTTCCATTTTCCTGAAACATCTTTTTCACCCTTTTACTTTCAGTCTGTGTGTTCCTTTCATTCTGAAGTGAGTCTCTTATAGGCAGTATACATAAGGGTCTTGTTTTCTTATCCATTCAGCCACCCTAATTTTTGATTGGAGCATTTAATCCATTCACATTTAAAGTAATTAATTGTTGCTAGATTTGTAGTTATTGCCATTACACACACACACACACACACACACACACACACACACACACACACACTGGCTTGGTGATGATGAACTCCTTTAGCTTCTCGTCTGGGAAGCTCTTTAACTGTCCTTTGATTCTAGATGATAGCTTTGCTGGGTAGAGTAATCCTGGTTGTAGGTCCTTGTTTTTAATCTTTGTCATTTTAATAATGATATAGCTTGGCGTGGGCCTATTTGGGTTCATCTTATTTGGGACTCTCTCATGCTTTCTGGGCTTGTATACCTATTACCTTCACCATGTTAGGAAAGTTTTTTTGTTATTTCTTCCAACAGGTTTTTAATTCCTTGCTCTCTGGTATCCCTATGATATGGATGTTGGTATACTTGTTGTCCCAGAGGCCCTTTAAACTGTCTTCATTTTTTTGGATTTTTTTTTTGTTGCTGTTTCGATTAGGTGTTTTCTGCTACCTTATCTTCTAAATCACTGATTCAGTCCTTGACTTTATCTAACCTATTGTTAATTCCTCCTAATGTAGTCTTCATTTCAGTGATTGTTTTCTAACTCCAATTTTTATGTTTTCTATCTCTTTGTTAAAGTTCTCACTGAGTTCATCTACTCTTCCCCTATGTTCATTGAGCATCCTTATAACCATTGTTTTGAACTCTTCATCAGGTAGATTGCTTTTTTTCCATTTAATTTAGGGTTTTTTTTCCCCAGGGCTTTGTCCTGTTTTTTTGTTTTGTTTTGTTTTGTTTTTTCATTTTGGACATGTTTCTTTGTCTTCCCATTTTTAGCTGCCTACTCGTGTTTGTTTTTATATGTTAGGCATGGCTGCTATGTCTCCCTAGTCTTAGAAGAGTGACCCTATGTAGTAGTTGTGCTGTGGGTCCCAATGGCACAGTCTTCCTTAGTCACCTGAGCCAGGTGCTCCAGGTGTGTCCCTTGTGTGGGTTGCATGTGCCCTCTGTTGTAGCTGAGCCTTGGTTGCCGTTTGCTTGTCAGTGGGAGGGATAACCATCAAGCTGATTGGTTGTGATGACTGGTTGCCACTAGTGGTGAAGCTGTTGTGCAGGAGCTGATCTTACAGAGAATGATTTGCTTTAGCTGGGCTCTGGCCATGTCTGCCCTTTGTGTATGTTGTTTTCAGATGTGACCCTGGGTGTTCATTGCCAGGACCACCTGGGAACAATCACCAAACAATACACAGATGGCTGCCACCTATGCTGGGCTTAGAGATGCCTTGAAAGGCCAAGCCGGGAACTGTGGTCAGCTGCCCCTAGTGCTGGGGGCTTGGGGCTACTCAGTAAGAAGTAGTGGCAAGCCAAGGCCATATGCTGCTTGTTTAGGTTTTGTGAACCTTTGAGAGATTTAAGAAAGTCCTCAGCATGAGCCAGAACAGTCCATTTGTATTAAAACCCAGTGGAAGTGGCTTGGGTGGGCCTGCAAATTGGGAGGGGCCCTGAAAGTTGGGAATCACCTTGGCAGGGTGACCAGTGTTAGCTACATTGATGGATACTCAGATGTAGCCCCCATCTGGGTCTGGAAGCCAAGTGGGAGAGAGCTAAATGAGGAGGGATGCCCTATACCATTACTTTTATCTGGGAGAAAGCTGCCTCTCTGACCCTTACCCTGAAGTCAGACAATTCAATTCCTCCTGTGTGTACCTAACACCTTTGAAGCTGTTTCTCCAAGCTGGAGCTCAAAGCAAGTAAGTCCATCAGTAAATAAGTTCATGTGTGGGCCCTTTACGAGGAAAGTCTGCGACTCCTTCAGCCATCTGTCTCACTCAGCCACAATCTCCACTGGTTTTTTATAGCCCGAAGTTGTGAGGACTTGTCTTCCTGGCACTGAAACCCTGGGGTGTGGAGCCTGGTGTGGGGTTAGGACCCATCGCTTTTCCAGGAAATCCTCCATGGCTGATTTCTCCTGATTCTCAATTGCCACACGCGAGTGTGGAACCAGCCCATTTCACATATCTGCCCCTCCTAGCAGTCTGGAGGTGGCCTCCCCTATGTGTCCTCAGTTGTATGACTTCTATTCAACTAAACTTTTTGTGACTTCCCATGATGGTTATTCTGTTGTTTAGTTGTGATTTTAATGTGGTGGTGAGAGGAAGCCAGCATAGCTGTTACCTACTCCACCATCTTGACCAGCTTCTGCCTTTGTGGTTAAAGATTAATGATAACAGCTCATTTTTCATCACACAAATGTTCTATTTTATTCTAAAAAGAAGTTATGTCATTGAAATAGAAAATGTAAAGTAATTAGAACATACTATATCAATAATCTTGATTAACCAAATTGAACAATCAATTTCTGAAAAGCATTAGCATTCAAAATATATAATGAGCTGTTTTTAATCATTTTTTACGAATCAATTTTGAATAATGGTTTACACATAAAAATAAAATTTTTACAAATCCACAATAACATGGCTCAGGTTTACATGGACTATGAAATGATGCAGTGTCAAATCACAGTTTTAGAAACATAAAAGAATACATTTTAAAAATTGAAAAGCAAATGTTAACAGTTGTCTCCTGGATGAGTTACTGGGTGGCTGGGTGAAGGAGACTATTTATTTTCAACTTACTTTCACTCTATTCTTTTTAACTTCTAGCATTGTGTACCATATGCATATATTACCTATTTTAAAATAATTTTAAATAACAATAAAAACTAATAACCATATATTAAGTGGAGAGATAGCATTAGAGGTTACAAGCCTTAGGGACAGACACACACACACACACACACACTCTATACTCTATACATATATAAGGGTATATTTCTCACTTCTGCCTCTTCCTAGTTATGAGGCTTGAGAGGTTTGTGAATAATGTTACAATGAACATAGCAATGCAGATATCTCTTTGAGATTCTGTTTTCATTTCCTCTTGATATATACCCAGAATTGGGATTGCTGGATTATATGGTAGTTCTATTTTAAATTTTTCGAGGAATTTCCATACTGTTTTCCATAGTGGCTGTACCAATTTATATTCCTCTTAACATTGTACAAGTGATATCTTTTCTATACATCCTTGCCAACACGTGTTATCTCTTGTCTTTTTGATGATAGCCATCCTAATGTGTGTGAGGTAATATCTCATTGTAGTTTTGATTTGCATTTCCCTAATGGTGAGTGATTCTGAGCATGTTTTTATGAACCTGTTGGCCATTTGTATGTCTTCTTTGGAAAAATGTCTCTTTAGTTCCTCTGCCCATTTATTAATCGGATTTTTTTTTTTGGTTATTGAGTTGTATGAGTTTTTATATTTTGGATATTAACCTTTGTTAGATATACATGATTTGCTAATATTTTCTCCCATTCTATAAGTTGTCTTTTATTTGTTGATTGTTTCTTTGGCTATGCAGAACTTTTTTGGTTTGATGTAGTCCTATTTATTAACTTTTGCTTTTGTTGCTTGTACTTTTGGTGACATATCCAAAGAATTGTTGTGAGGACTGATGTCAGGGAGTTTTTTCCCTGTGTTTTTTTTTTTAGAATTTTTATAGTTTCAGATCTTATGTTTAAGTCTTTAATCCATTTCAAGTTAATTTTTGTAAGTAGTGTAAGATAGTAGTCTTATTTTTCTGTATGTGGTTATTTAGTTTTGTCAACACCATTTATTGAAGAGATTATTTTTCCCCATAGAGTATTCTTGGTTCCTTTGTCAAATACTAGTTGACCATATACATGGTGATTTAATTCTGGGCTCTCAATCCCATTCCATTGGTCTATGTCTCTATTTTTATGCCAGTACCATACTTAAAAAACTGTTATAATTTCAAGGGGAGAGATCAAGGAGATCTCTCACACTTCACTGCTTCTGATGTCACACCATACTTTAAAATTTATTTATTTTTATTTTTTAAATTTAAATTTATTGGGGTGACATTGGTTGATAAAATCATGTGAGTTTCAATTGTACAATTCAATAATACCTCATATGTGTATTACATTGTGTGTTCACCGCCCAAAGTTAAATTTCTTTCTGTCACCACATATTTGACCCTCACTACCCTATGTACTTCTCCCTCCCCCTCTTTCCTCTGGAAACCACTAAACTTTTTGCATCCATGAGCCTCTGTTTTTTTGTCATGTTCATTTGTTGCTTTCAGTTTTATGCCATATATGAGTGAAATGGCTCTCAACTTTTTCTGTCTGATTTATTTTGCTTAGCATGATAATCTCAAGATCCATATATATTGTCTCTAACGGCAATATTTCATTTCTTCTTATGGCTAATATTCCATTGTGTATATATACCACATCTTCTTTATTCAATCATCTATCGAAGGACACTTTGGTTGTTTCCATGTCTCAGCCACTGTGTATAATGCTGCAATGAACATTAGAGTGCATATATCTTTGCAGATAAATGTTTTCAAGTCTTTGGGGTAAATACTCAGAAGAAGGATCACTAGATCATATGGTAATTCTATTCTTAGTGTTTTGAGGAATCTGCATACTTTTTCTCATAGTAGTTGTACCAATTTTAATTTCCACCAGCAGAGTGTTTCTTTAAAAAATCTTTAATGAAGAGGTCATACTTAAAAAAATAATTAATTAATTAATTATTTTAATGGAAGAAATGATTTAAATTTTTTCCCATTTACCTACCCTCTCTTCCTCCCCCTCACCTCTGGGAACCACTAGTCCATTGTCTATGTCCACGAGTCTCTGTTTGTTTGTCCTGTTCATTCCTTCCTTTTAGGTTTATATCCCACATATAAGAGATATCATGTGATTTTCAACCTTTTCTGTCTGGCTTATTTTGCTTAGCATGATTATCTCGAGGTTCATCCATGTTGTTGCAAATGGCAGTATTTCATCTCTTCTTATGGCTGAATAATATTCCACATACTTTTTTTTTTCAAACAACAGGGATTTACCGTCTCACAGATCTGGAGGCTAGAAGTCAGATCCAGGTTTTAGCAGGGTTGGTTCTTTCGATTGATTGATTGATTGATTGATTGATCAATCTTCTGTCAGGTTGTTCTAGCCATTACCATTGTGAAAAACTGTCAGTCTGTTATCAAAAGTGGTTGTACTATTTTCCATTTATACCAGCAATGTATGAGGATTCCAGTTTCTATATAACCTCCTCACCAGCACTTTTATTATCCTTGTTTTTGATTATAGCTGTCATAGTGAGTATAAAGTGATATTTTATTATAGTTTTAATTTTAATTTTCCTAATGACTACTGATATTGAGCATCTTTTCATGTGCTTATCAGCCATTTGCATATCTTCTTTGGAAATTTATCAATTCAAATCCTTTACACATTTTGAAATTGGTTATTTTTATTGTTATTCATGAGTTCTTTATATATTCTGGTTACTAGACTCTTATTAGATGTATGATTTGTAAATATTTTCTATTCTGTGAGTTGTCTCAATTTCTTAATTATGTTCTTTGAAGTGCAAAACTTTTTAATTTTGATGATAGTCAATTTATTTTTCTTTGGTTGCTTGTGCTTTAGGCATCATATTTAAGAAGCCTAATCTAAGGTCATTAAAATTTATGCCTATGTTTTCTTGTTAGGGTTTTTATAGTTTTTCATCTTAAATTTAGGTCTTTGATTCATTTTGAGTTAATTTTTATTATGGCATGTGATAGGGGTCTAACCTTATTCTTTTGTACGTGGATACCAAGTTGCCCTGGCATTATTTGTTGAAAAAACTATTCTTCTCCAATTGGATTTTCTTGACTCCCATGTTAAAAATTAAATGGCTATAATTTATGGGTTTATTTTTGGATTTTCAGTTCTATTCCATCAGTCTATATGTCTATTCTTAGGCCAGTACCTAGTCTAGATTATTGCAACTTTGTACAAATTTTCAAATTAGGAATTGTGAGTCTTTCAACTTTGTTCTTTCTGAAGATTATCTTGGCTATTCTGGAGCTTTGCATTTGCGTATAAATTTTTAGCAAGACTTCAATTTCTTCACGAAGCTGGCCTGGATTTTGATAGGATTGCATGAAATTTGTAGATTGATTTGGAGGATATTGCTATCTTAACAATAGTAAGTCTTTTAATTTATAAATAAGAGATGTCTTTCTTATATTTAGCCTTTTTAAAATTTCTTCCAATAATATTATATTTTGTATGATTCCCAACGCTTTAAATTTTTGAGACTTGTTTTGTGGCCTAACATATGGTCTATTCTGGAGAATGTTCTATGTACACTTATAAAGAATGTACATTCTGCTCTTGTTGGGTAGTGTTCTGGAGATGTCTGTTAGGTCTAGTAGGTTTATAGTATCATTAAAATCTTCCATTTCCTTGTTGATCTTCTGTCAGGTTGTTCTATCCATGATCAAAAATGAGATAATCAAGCCTCCAACTAGTATCATTGTATTATCTATTTCTTCCGTTAGTTCTGTCCATTTTTGCTTCATATATTTTGGGGCACTGTTGTTAACTATATCCATGCTTATAATTGTTATATATTCTTGATAGATTGATCCTTTTATTGTTCTAAAATGTCCTTCACCTGTCATAATGCTTTTGTCTTAAAGTCTACTTTGTCTAATAGAAGTATGGCCACTTTAGCTGTCTTTTGGTTAGTTTGCCATTTATGTATATATAGCAATATATACATATGTATTCCCTTACTTTCAAATTGTGTCTCTGAATCAAAATTATGTCTCTCATAGACCTCATATACTTGGATCATTTTTGTGGTCAATTTTGCCAACCTCTGACTTTTACCTGTAATATTTCATTTATTACATTTAATGTAATTATTGATAAGGTAGGATTTACATCTGATATTTTGCTTTTTCCTTGCTCTAAATCTTAGGCCTTTTTGTTTCTCTATTACTCCATTATTGCCTTCTGTAGTATTAAATAGTATTCCTAATGATCATTTTTATTCTCTTGTTATTTCTTTTATTCTTTTTTAAAGTTATTTCTTAGTGGTTACTTTATGGATTGCAATTAACATCCAATTTATAGCAACCTAGTTCAGCATAATATCAACTTAATTTCGATATTATAAAAAAAAACTTTACTCTTGCATAGCTCCATTCCCTCCTCCCTTCTTTGTGCTGTTATTGTCATACAAATTACATCTTAATACTTTGTATGCTCACCAATACAGATTTATAATTATTGTATCATGCAGTTGTCTTTTAAATTAGATAGACAAAATGAATTTTAAATAAGATTTATTAATCATGGGACCTTGGACAAGTTCTTTTACCTCTCTAATCTTAGATTTTCTTATCTGCAGTACAAAAATAATGGTATTATCTACATCATATGGTTGCTAGAGGGATTAAATGGGATAATGCATGTGAAACATTTGGAACAGTGCCTAGCAATAACAAATGCTCAATAAATGGTAGCTTGGTTATTAGCTACATTTTTTTCTATTATCATATTTTTTCTCATGCTGTTCCATCTATTTGTAATCCCTTCTTTTCAATTTTTCAATGCTAAATATCAATTCATTCTTTATTTTTTAATGTTTTTTTAAAAATTAGTTTCAGGTCTACAGTACAATGGTTAAACATTTATATAATTTATGAAGCGATTCCTCTGATTAGTCTAGTACAATTTTAGCACTATACATGGCCATTACAATATTATTGACTATATTGTCTTATGCTGCACTCCGCATGACTGTTTTTTGGCTGTTTTGTGACTACTAACTTCTATTTTTTCATCTCTTCACCTTTTCTATGCATTCTTTAAGTCCCAATTCAAATACCACCACTTCCATGTTCTGAAATTATAGTGTTTATTATCATTATTACATTTATCACAGTCTTCCTTAGATTGCTGTTATTTGTTTATGTTTTAGCTCTCATTCTATATTCTAAAACTCATAACGGTGAGTAGTATGTCTTATTATTGTCTATATCTTTCATAGTGGAGTATAAGTGCCTTATATGGAGTAAGTGCTTAGTAAATATCTACTGTATGATTGAATAATGTTAATAATTTAAAAATGCAAGACAGATTCAGTTTCCTAGTTCTGTTAGTAGAACTAAATGTGATTTTAAAGCAATAAGCCAGGCATGATACAAAAGACCTATTTCCCTCAAGTGGTTTAGGGGTTCTCTTATGTAGATTGGAGAGAGAAGTATTCAGATTCTTATTTCTTAGAATGTGGTAGATTGAAAGAGAATTTCAGTGTCTCACAGTATATAAATGGGCAGTGTAAAATGGACTTTAATTTAAATGGAGAAAAATTAGACTAATGAACATATATGCTCCCTAAAAGAAATTGAGGAAAGTAAAATTATTAAATAATGTACTTTTCTTTTTATGTACCCCAAAAAGTGGTAAGTAAGAAAGGGAAGAGTCAGCATTGTTTAATGAGCATGAACTCAAACTTTAATATTAGAAGAATTTGAATTCTAGCACTCAGTATTAGGTATGTGACTTTGGGTAAATCCTATAGCTTTCCTGATTGTCCATTTCTTGCCTGTAATCCCTATGTCACAGAGTTGTTTAGAGAAGTAAATGAACTAATGTTTGTGAAACAGTTTTGTGAGCCATAAAGCATTTTTTGGTTACTCTTTTCTTATTTGTTCTTATTGCTCTGTGTTTATCTTCATATAACATTTCCCATGTTGTATTGTAATTTATTTGTTTATCTCTATTCCCCACTAGATTGAGCTTTTTGAGAGCAAAGATTTTTTTTTTATTTATCTTTGAATGATGGAACATAACACATAGGTACTCAATAAATGTTTGATGAATGTGTGAATAAATGTTTCAGGTTGGAGGTGAACCCAGGTGACCTCTTAAGTTTCCTTTTAGTTCAGCTGTTTAAGATTCCATAAGAATGTCTAGAAATAATTAGATATTGACAAAGGATGAAATATTTAGAATATAAAAACATGAAATTGAAGGGCAGTTACAGAATTGTTAAACACATATTAACATTCTAGAGTGTACTTTCAAAAGGGAAATTGTTGAGATGGGTTAATTGAGTTTATGTATAAGAAGGGAGGCTATGATTCGTCAAGTGAGAAATAATTTTTCTGGCCATGGAATGATAACAGCCGAAATGAATCTCTCAAAAGCTATGAAATTTGCAGAGGAATATTGTGGCTAAACAAATTCATTAGAACAGAAAGGTATTAAAAATGTTTTAAGAAGTATGTTTAAATGGAACCAGACTCCCTTATTAAAATGCCAGAAACTGATGAGATATAAGGTGGAAGTTTTGTTGTTGTATTTGTTGTTGTTTGGAAGGATTCAAAGCTACATCTCCAGTAGGAGCAAAGTATGAGCCTTTAAAAAGCAGAATAGATAAACCTACTGACATAGGTTTTAGTAGACATAAGAGATCATAAACATAAGGTGGAAAGGTGAAGAAGAAATAGTAAAATGAATGCTCGCTTTGGCAGCACATATACTAAAACTGAAATAGGAAATGAAAGAACAAATGAGTGAAGTTGGTTTAGAAAGGACTGAATCACTTCTGATGAGAGATGGGGAAGGATCAAAAGCAATGATCTTAAATAAGAAATTGAAAAGAGAGGGCAAATACAAAGGCATCATTAGAATCCTGGAATTAGAATGGCCTTTAAGAGAACTCACAACTAAAGAACTAACCAGAGATTCCCTAAACTGTAGACCTCAATGCCTATCTTGGCACAACATGAAGTGGCTATTACCACATTCCTTTTATATGATCTTTGACAAAATATCCGAGGAAGGAGAAGATAGATGTGACTGGTGGGTGGGTTCTCACTGTAGAGGCTTTATTATAGCATAGTGAAATTGGGAAAACTTGCTCTTAAAAATCAGACACACCCAAGTTAGAATTCCAGCTCAGCCTCCTATCAGTTGTCTGATCTTGAGCAACTACTTCATGTCCCTAAAAGACTTTAAGAAAGAACTCTGTCTATTCAGGTAACTCATAGTTTTCATATGCCTGTATTGGTCATCTAATTTCCCATTTTTTTCCTGTTTTCCATTTCTTTCTTTTTTAAAATGCTGCTTTCTAAGGCATTTCATCAGCTTTATCTTCCAACCTTTTATTGAGGTTTCAGTTATTATTGTCATATTTTTAATTCTAAAGAGCTTTTATTATCTCAATAATCCTTAAAATTTCCTTTTTTTTGTCTCATGGATGCAATGTTTCCTCTAATCTCTCTGAGAATGTGAAACAGAGATTTTCTTTTTTAAAAGATATCTTTAGAGCTTCAGGAATCATCTCTAGACCTCCAGTCTTCTGCTGGGTCAGGAAAGAAAGTTATTTGGCTCTACAAATCTGCAAGTTTATCAGTATCTTAGGCTGACTTTCAACCAGTCATCCTGGTTTTAGAAACTCCTTTTTCCCTACTTATAGAGCTCCCTGGCACTAAAATTCCTGAGCCTTTTCTTGGAGTTCTATGGTATAAACTGAATTGGCTCTCAGCTTTCCCTATTGATGACTTGAGATGCAGATTTCAATGTTCTACTTACTCAGTTACTATTTGTCCATCTGCTACCTGGTTTCTAAACTTTGTTGCTAATGTCTTCTTTCCTGTATCCCAAATTCTGTATATTTATGCTCTTTTAAAATTCCTTTACTATAATTTTATCAGAACTTTGAAGAGGGAGAACTAAATGTGTGAGTTTAACCTGCCATCTTAAAACAAGTCTCTTACTTCTTTTTTTTAAATTAGTTTCAACTATACAGTACATTGGTTAGACATTTATATAGTTTATACAATGATGCCCTAAGAGCTCCTTCTCTCCTCTGTTTCCACCTAGCCAATATATTAATGCTAACTGCATTCCCTATGTCATGCTCCCTATCCCCATGACCATCTATCAACTACTAATTTGTACTTTTTAAACCTCTCACTCTGTTCTCCCAGTCCCCCAATCCCCCTCCCCTCTGTCCATTTTCAGATTGTCCTCTACATTTGTGAGTCTGTTTTTCATTAGTTTGTTCTTTTTGTTTTTTCAATTCCACATATAAATTAAATCATATGGTATTTATCTTTCTCTGTCTGACTTATTTCACTCAGGATAATAACTTCTAGGTCCATCCATGTCATTGCAAATGGTAGGATTTTATTTTTTTAATGGCTAAGTAATATTTAATTGTATATATGAACCATAACTTCTTTATCCAATCTTCTGTTGGTGGGCATTTAGGTTGCTTCCATATCTTGGATATTATGAATTGTGCTGCCATGAATATTGGAGTGTGTAGATCTTTAGGAGTTATTGTTCTGGTTTCCTTTGGATAAATACCCAGAAGTGTAATTGCTGGGTCAAAAGTTATATCCATTTTTAATTTTTTGAGAAGCCTCCAGACTATTTTCCATAGTGTTTTGATCATAAATGGATGCTATATCTTGTCGAAGGCGTTTTCTGCATCTATTGATATAATCATGTGATTCTTATTCTTTAATTGTTTATGTGGTATATCACATTATTTGCATATGTTGAACCATCTCTGTACCACTGAGATGAAGCCCACTTGATCATGGTGTATAATCTTTTGAATATGTTGCTGTATTTGGTTCGCTAGTATCCTATTTAGGATTTTTGCATCTGTGTGCATGGGAGGTATAGGTCTATAGTTTTTTGTGTGTTATCTGTATGAGGTTTTGGTATCAGAGTAATTAATATTGGCTTCAAAATGAGCTAGAAAGTATTGCCTCCAGTTCAAATTTTCTGGAAGAGTTTGAGGAGAATAAATATTAAATCTTCTTTGAATATTTGGTAGAATTCAGTGGTGAAGCCATCTGGTCCTGGACTTTTTACTTTTTGAGAGGTTTTGGAAAAATTTAAAATTTCCATACTGCTGATTGGTTTATTTTTTAGTTTTTTTTTACACCTACAGCACCTGGTATTCCTAGATGGAACCCTATCCAATTACTAACTAGGCTCAACCCTGCTTAGCTTCCAAGATCAAACAAGATCGGGCCCATTCACAGTGGCATGGCTGTAGACTCTGATCAGTCTATTTAGATTTTCCAGTTCTTTTTGATTCAATCTAGGAAGGTGGTATCTTTCTAAGTACTGGTCCATTCTTCTTGTTATTATATTTGGTGTTATATACTTTTTTCATAGTATTCTTGTATGATCCTTTGTATTTCTTCAATGTCTGTCATAATTTCTCCTCTTTCATCCCTGATTTTGTTTATTTGTGTCCTTTCTCTTTTTTCTTCAGTGAGTCTAGCCAGAGGGTTGTCAATTTTATTAATCTTCTCAAAGAACCAGCTCTTTGTTGTGTTTATTTTTTCTACTGTTCTTTTGTTTTCAATTTCATTTAATTCTGTTCTATTTTTGATGATTTCCTTCCTTCTGCTGACTTTAGGCTTCATTTGTTCTTCCCTTTCTAGGTTTTAAGATGAAGCATTAGGTTATTTATTCGGGTTCATTCTTGTTTTTGGAGATAGACCTGTAATGATATGAACTTTCTTCTTATGACCACTTTTGCTATGTCCCAAAAGTTTTGATATGCTGTACTATCTTTTGATGTCTCTTGTTACATCTTCTCTGACCCAGTCATTTTTCGGTAGCATGCTGTTTAATTTCCATGTATTCGTGGTTCTTCCCACTTTTTACAGTTAATCTTCAGCTTCAAAGCTTTATGATCAGAGAATATGGTTGGTATGATTTCAACCCTCATATTTGTTGAGGCTATCTCAGTATGTGGTCAGTCCTAGAGAATGTTCGACATGCACTAGAGAAGACTGTATAAGCAGCTGTTTTGGAATGAAAGGCTCCGTAAATGTCAATTATGTCCAGTTGGTCTAATGTGTTATTTAAGGATGTTATTTCCTAATCAATTTTCTGTTTGAATGATCTGTCCATATCTGACAGTGGGGTATTTGGGTCACCTAGTATGATAGTGTTTTGGACTGTTTCTCCCTTTATTTCTGTTAGTAATTGCTTTATATATTTCAGGGATCCCTTTTTGGGAGCTAGATAGTAATAAGTGTTATGTCTTCTGGTGTATGATTCCCTTTATCATTATGAAGTGTCCCTCAGTATCTTTCTTTTACCTTTTTTATTTTGAGTCTGTTTCATCCAATATTAGTACCACTACTCCCTCTTTTCTCTGAATGCCATTGGTTGAAACCTTATTTTCCACTCTTTCACTTTGAGTCTATATTTGCCTTTGGAACTTAGATGTGTCTCCTGGAGGCAGCATATGGTGGTGTTTGTTTTTGACCCAGTCTGCAACTCTGTGGCTTCTTATTGGTAAGTTCAGTCCATTTACATTTAGGATGATTATTGAAATATGACATTTTCCTATAATCATTTATGTTTTGCTTTCTGGTAGCTCTGCATTTCCATTGCTTCTTTGTCCTTGTGTATTTGTTTTTGTTTTTTTTTTGTTTTTGTTTTTGTTTTGTTTTTGTTGGTTTATAGTTTTTCCCTCTGGTCTTTCTGTTTTATGTCATATATTTCAGTTCTGAATCTTTGACCTGTGGTTACCATTACAAATATGTAGAGGATAGTTACACATGCGCACACATGCGTGCGCGAGCACGTGCGCGCGCACGCACACACACACACACACACACACACACGCTCATTAGTCCATATTCTTCTGCAGGTGCCTTATCTCCATTCCCCTTTGCGGATTTGGATCTTTGAATCTTCCTCTTTTCTGTCATTGCTGTCTCAATTTGTTTCTATGAATTTGAAAGTTTATCACTATCTTACTATAGCAAATCTCTCTTATTGCTTAAGCTTATAATGCCCTTTTCTTAGTAAGGGTTGCAATCTTCTGCTTCTATCTGCCTGCTAGTTGCCTCACTCATAGTTATGTATTATTTTTTGTCATTTTGTTTTAGGTTATCTGACCTTTTTCAATATTTCCTGTAATGCAGGCCTCATGGTAGAGAATTTCCTCATTTTTGTATGTCTCGAAAGGTCTTTATTTCTCTTTCATATCTGAGGGAGAGCTTTGCTGAGATACATTATTCTTGGCTGTAGTTTCTTTCATTTAATAGTTTGAATATTTCATTCCATTTTTTCTAGCTTGTAAAGTCTGTGCTGAAGATCTAACCATAATCTAATGAGTTTTCCTTTATAGGTTACTTGTCTTCTTTTCCTTGGCTGCCCTGAGAATTCTGTGTTTGTCATCATGATTTTGATAATTTTGATACAATGTATCTTGAAGAAGGCCTTTTGGGTGAGATAATTGGGTGTTCTGTTGACTTCTTGAATTCCAAGCTCCAGCTCATTCCTTTGATTTGGAAAATTCTCATCAATTATTTGCCTGAAAATGCTTTCTAATCTCTGATCTTTTTACTCCCCTTCAAGAATGCCCATTATTCTTTTTTTCTTCTCCTGATGGCATCAGCTAGTCTTGTAATTTCTCTTTCATATTTTTCATTCTTTATTTTCCCTCTTCTTCCTTCTGATTTATTTCTAGGTTTCTGTCTTCGATATCACTGATCCTTTCCTTCATTTGGTTGACTCTCCCCAAGCTTGCTTATTTCATTCTTTTATCTCTTGTTGTGTGTTCTTCATCTCCAGAATTTATATTTGGTTCTTTTTGAGGGTTTGAATCTTCTTTCTAAAGAACTCATTCTGCTCATCTAGTTGTTTTTTCAGTTCCTGAATTTGTTGATATGCATTGTTTTGGATCTCACTGAGTATTTTCAGAAGCACCATCTTGAAAACTCATTAAGTCACATATTGTCGTTAAGCTTATCTTCTGGAGATTTTTTTTTCTTTCTTCTGAGATGCCTTGTCACCTTGGTTGTTCATGGTGTTTAATGGACCATTTCTCTGCCTGGGCATTAATGGAAGTGAGTTCTGCTTTTTTTCCAGAAAGATTTATTATATAAGGTCTTTCTTTAGCCTGTTGCAAAGGTGTTTTTCTTTTGGTTTCCAGTAAATGGCATCTAATCCTCTTGGATCTCTACTATGTTAATAATGCCTTTTTTTCTTATAGATATTCAACCACACTTGCTACCCTCAGTTTCAATCTCTTCAGTGTTAGCAACAATTTCGGTAGTGATTGCTCAGATTTCCCTGGGGCTCCACAGTTTTGGTCTTGCAGGATATGGGGGAGTGGCCCTCTGGGTTGGAGAATAGGAGCTGTGGCTCAGCCTGGCATTTTCCAAACCATGGCTGGTCATAATCAACTATTGCTTCTCTGCCATCCCTACTTTTCTGCCATCCTCACTTCTCTGCTTTCTAAACTGATCCCTGAGCACTGCTACGGAGTAGAGCTCACAGCTCTCTCAGGCAGGGTTTTCGGGGAACCTGCTACACTTTCTCCCCTCCTCTTCCTCCTGCAGAGAGCTCTGGCTGGATAGGCAGCTTCTTTGTTCTCCCAGTTTACCACCTGACTCCCAGGGTTCTGACCCAGGGTAACTCGTATGTGCATATCCCACACTCAGATGTGCTGGTGTGCAGTTTGGATGTTTTTTGTTGAGTTTTAGTATGCTCAACTTCTTGTTGTTTCATAAGAAGAGTTCTGGGTACATCTCTCACTCTGTCATGTTTCTTGCATGTTCTTTTAAAATGTAAGGTGAGATTGTTTCTTGAGCTTTTTCTTGTTCTTTCGAGGTAAGCCTGATTTTAATTTCTCTCTGAGGACTGTTTACACTGTGTTCCATAGACTTAGAGTTGTTATGTTTTCATTTTCATTTGTCTCTAGGTATCTTTTGATTTCTTCCTTGACCTCATGATAACCCATCATTGATAGTAGCATGTCATCTAGCCTTATGTGTTTGTGTATTTTCCTGTTTTTTTTTTTTTTGTAGTTGATTTCCAATTCATACCATTGTGATCAGAGAAGATGGTTGGTATGATTTCAGTCTTCTAAAATTTATTTGTGACTTGTTTTGTGTCCTAACATGTGGTCTATCTTGGGAAAATGTTCCATGTCTACTTGAGAAAAATGTTATATTTTGCTGCTTTGGGGTAAAATGCTTCGAGAATATTTATAAATCTATCTGGGCTAGTCTGTCTTTTAGGCCCATTGTTTCCTTGTTGATTTCTTGCCTGGAAGTTCTGCCCATTGGTGCAATGGATGTTAAAATCTCTACTATGAGTGTATTACTGTTTTTTTTTGCATTATAAAATGGGAAGTTATATGAAAACATATTCTCAAAAAAAGAAGTAATTATTATACTATTGTGATTTTAAAAAAACATAGGTGTTATCTTATCTCTACCTATCCCTCTTATTCTTCCCTACTCATCATAGTCCCAAACAGAGAGATCTAGTTCTGTTTTATGAAAGCAAATTTTCTTTTTTTAATATTCATACTTTTATTTTTCATTATTCTTATATTTTAATTTTTTAACATTTATTTTTTTCTCATTCCTCCCTTCCCCTCCCCACTCTCCTCAGGTAACCACTAAAACATTGTCCATGTCCATGAGTCTCTGTTTGTTTGTCCTGTTCATTCCTTGCTTTTAGGTTTATATCCCTCATATAAGAGAAATCATGTGATTTTTCAACTTTTTCTGTCTGGCTTAGTTCGCTTAGTATGATTATTTCAAGGTCCATCCATTTTTTGCAAATGGCAGTATTTCATCTCTTCTTATGGCTAATATTCCATTGCATATATGTACCACAGCTTCTTAGCCAGTCTTCTATCATAGGAAACTTCTGTTGCTTCCATGTCCTGGCCACTGTGAATAATGCTGCTATGAACATTGGTAAATGTCTTTTCAGATATGAGATTTCAAGTCTTGGGTAAATACACAGTAGGGATTGCTGGATCATTAGTAGACAAATTTTAGTTTTCCATAGTGGCTGTACTGATTTTCAGTCCCACCAACAGTGTATGAGGGTTCCTATTTTCTCCACATCTCCAACATTTCTTATTACTTGTCCTGTTGATTACAGCCATTCTAACAGGTGTAAGATGGTATCTCATTGGTTTTCATTTGCATTTCCGAAATAGCTAGCAATGTTGAGCATCTTTCATATATTTGTTGGCCATTTGTATGTCTTCTAGGAAGAAGTGTCTGTCCAGATCCTCTGACCATTTTTGGCTAGATCGCTTGTTTTTCTTTTTGTTGTTATTCACTTGTATGAGTTCTTTGTTTATTTTGGATTAGGCCCTTATTGGAGGTGTTGCTTGCAAATATATTTTTTGATTCGGATGGTTGTCTCTTTACCTTGTTGAGTGTTTTCTTTTGCTGAGCAGAAGCTTTTTAGTTTGATGTAGTCCCATTCATTTATTTTTTGCTTTACTTCCCTTCTTTATTTGATCAAATTCATAAAATCCTCTTTAAGTCCAAGGCCCTTCAGTTTAGTTCCTGTGTTTTCTTCTATCATTTTATTTTCAGGTCTTCTATCAGGTCCTTAATCCATTTTGATTAATTTTGGTGTTGGTGATAGACAACAGTCTAGTTTCTTCTTTTGCAGGTGGCTTCCAATTTTCCCAGCATCATTTTGAAGAGGTTTCCTTTCTCCACTGTATGTTTTTGGCTTTTTGTCAAAAATTATTTGCCCATATAAATATGGGTTTACTTCTGGACTCTGATTCTGTTCCACTGGTCCTGTGTCTGTTTTTCTGCCAATACCATGCCATTTTGATTACTTGCTTTGTAGTATAATTTGAAGTAGGCAGAGTGATGCTCCAGCCTCATTCTTTTTTCTCAGGATGGCTTTGGCAATTCAGGGTCTTTTTTGCTTCCATACAAATCTGATGATTTTTTGTTCATTTCTTTAAAAAAATGCGATGGATTTTGATGGGGATTGCATTAAATCTGTATAATGCTTTAGGTAATATGGTCATTTTAACTTGTTGATTCTTCCAATCCAAGAACATGGAATATCTTTCCATTCTTTGTATCTCTTTGATTTCTTTTAATAGGGTCTTGTAGTTTTATTATATAGTCCTTCAATTTTGTTAAATTTATTCCTAGGTATTTTATTCTTTTTGTTGCAATTACAAAAAGAATTATTTTTTCAACTTCCTTTTTTGACACTTCATTATTAGAGTATAGGAATGCTATGGATTTTTGAACATTGATTTTGTATTCAGAAACTTTACTGTACTTGCTTATTGTTTTCTAGTAGTGTTCTTGTGGAGTCTTAGGGTTTTCTATATAGAGAATCATGTCATCCACAAATAGTGACTGTTTGACTTCTTTGTTTCCTATTTGGATGCCTTTTATATCTTACTCTTGCTTGATGGCACTTGCGGGGACCTCCAGTGTTATATTGAATAAACAGTGGCAATAGTGGACAGCCTTGCCTTGTTCTTGATCTTCAAGGGAAGATTGTTAGTTTTTCACATTAAGTATACTATTGGGTGAGGGTTTGTCAAAGATTGCCTTTATTATATTAAGGTCCTTTCCTTCTATTTACCGATTGTGTTAACTGTTTTGATGATAAATAGATGCTGTATTTTGTCAAAGACTTTTTTTTGCATCTTCTAATATGATTGTTATTTTTTTCAATTGTTTATGTGGTGTATGACATTAATCGATTTGTATATTGTCAAATCACCCCTGTGCCCTGAGATGACTGTCACTAATCGTGGTGTATAGCCTTTTTAATATTGTTGCTATATTCTGTTCACTAGTATCTTATTTAGGATTTTTGCATCTGTGTCATGAGAGATATTGCTCTGGTAGTTTTCTTTTTTATGTTATCTGGACCAGGTTTTGGTATCAGGGCAACATTAGCCTCATAAAATCAGTTGGAAGTATTGCCTCTATTTGATTTTTTTGGAAGAGATTGAGGAGAATAGGTATTAAATATTCTTTAAGTGTTTGGTAGAGTTCACTGGTGAAAGCTATCTGATCCTGAATTTTTACTTTGGTAGGTTTTGATGATTGTTTCAACTTTTATACTGCTGACAATCTATTAGAGTTTCCAGTTCTTGATACAGTCTAGAAAGGTTGTATTTTTCTAAGTGCTGCTCCATTTCTTCTAGGTTATTAAATTTGGTGTTACACACTTTTCATAGTATTTCTTAATATGATTTTTTTTGTATTTTCTGCTATATCAGTCATAATTCCAGCTCTGTTGCAATTTTATTTTTTCTATTGTTTTTGCTTTTCAATTTCACTTAAATCTGGCTCTAATTTTGATTATTTTTTTCCTTCTTTTGACTTTAGGCTCCATTTGTTCTTTGCTTTCTAGTTTTTTAAAGATGAAGTGTATAGCGTTTTTTGGGAGGACATTCTTGTTTTTGGAAATCAGGCTGTAATTATATGAACTTATGACCACCTTTGCTGTGTCCAAAAAGTTTTTCTATGCTGTACTATCATTATCATTTGTTTCTATGTATTTTCTTGTTCTTTTTTATTTTTTCTCTGACCCAGTTAGTTATTCTTCAATAGTATGTTGTTTAACCTACATGTATACGTGGTTCTTTATGCTTTTTTTTACAGTTGATTCTTAGTTCAAAGCTTATGATCAGAGAATAATGATTGAAATATGATTCAATCCTCTTATAATTGTTGTGGCTATCTCTGTGTCCCCAGTATGTGGTCAATCCTTGAGAATGTTCCATGTGCACTAGAGAAGACTGTATAAGCAGCTGTTTTGGGATTGAAAGGCTCTGTATATGTCAATTATGTCCAACTGGTCTAATGTGGTCATTTAAGGATGTTTATTTCCTTATTGATTTTCTGTTTGGGTGGTCTGTCCATCTGACAGTGCAGTACTTAATGTCCCATACTATGATAGTGTTTTGGGACTGTTTCTCCCTTTAGTCTGTTAGTAATTGCTTTATATTTCAAGGCTCCCTTTTTGGGAGCTAGATAGTATAAGTGATGCTTTCTTGGTGTAATGATTCCCTTTATCATTATGCGTTTCTCTCAGTATCTTTCTTTACCACTTTATTTTGAAGTCTATTTCAACCAATATTAGTAGCATACTCTTGCTTTTCTCTGAATGCCATTTACTTAAATATCTTTTCCACTCTTTTCACTTGAATCTATATTTTTCTTTGGAGCTGAAGATTGTGTCTCTTTGAGGCAGCATATGATGGGTTTTGTTTTTTGACCCAATCTACAACTCTGTATCTTTTATTGGTGAGTTCAGTCCATTTACATTAGGGTGATTATTGAAATATGAGGCTTCTTATAGTCATTTTATCTTTTCTATCCGGTTAGCCAGTGTTTCCATTGCTTTCTTGTCCTTTGTGTTTCTATTTTCTTATTTTGGTTGGGTTTCCTGTAGTCTTCTTGTTTTTAGGTTATAACTTCAGTTCTGAATCTTTGACATGTGATTACCATTACAAGCACATAAAGGAATTTATTACAATATAGTCTCCATTTTCTTCTGCAACGTGCCTTATCTCCATTCCCCTTTGTGAATTTGGGTCTTTGATCCACATCTTT
Organism: Eonycteris spelaea; assembly: GCA_003508835.1. NCBI lineage: Eukaryota > Metazoa > Chordata > Mammalia > Chiroptera > Pteropodidae > Eonycteris > Eonycteris spelaea. The sequence continues at coordinate 174,087 of PUFA01000555.1, forward strand.
TTCAGTCATTGTTATCTCAATTTGCCCCTATATAATGCTGAACGTTTATTACTATCTTGCTATACCAAATCTCTTCTTATTTTAAGCTTGTAATGCCCTGTTTCTAAAAATAGGGTTGCACTCCTCTGCTTCTATTTGCCTGATAGTCACTTTACTTCCTAAATTATGTTTTTTTTTTGTCATTTTCTTTTAGGTGAGCTGACGCCTTTCAGTATTTCCTGTAATGCAGCCTCATAGTGAAAATTCCCTCAATTTTGTATATCTGTATTTTTCCTTCATATCCAAGGGAAGTCAGCTGGATATATTTTCTCGGCTGATGTTCCTTTCATTTAATAGTTTGAATATTTAATTTCACTCCTTTCTGGCTTGTAATGTTTTTGCTGAAAGTCAAACAATTATCTAATGGGTTTCCTCTATAGGTTACCATCTTTCTTTTCCCGGCTGCCCTGAGAATTCTGTCTTTGTCATTGATTTTTGATAATTTCATACAATGTGTCTTGGAGAAGGCCTTTTTGGGTTGAGATAATTGGGTATTTCATTGACTTTTGAATTCCAAGCTCCAGGTCATTCCTTAGATTTGGGAAATTCTCTCAACTCTTTGTCTGCAATGCTTTCCTAGTTACTGTTCCTTTTCCTCCCCTTCGATAATGCCCCATTATTCTTAAGTTTCCTCTCCTGATGGTATCAGCAGTTCTTGTATTTCTGTTTCATTATTTTCATTCTTTGGTTTCTCTCTTCTTCTTTCTGATTTATTTAAGATTTTGAGTTCAATATCAATGATCTTTCTCCATTTGGTTTACTCTATTTCCCAAGCATTTTTCATTTTTCAGCTCTTGCTGGTGTTCTTTATCTCCAGAAAGTCTATTTGGTTCTTTTCGAGGGGTTTTAACCTCCTTGCTAAAGAACTCACTCTGCTCATCTATTATTTTTTTCAATTCTGCAATTTTTGATATTATTCATTTCAGATCACTAAGTGTTTTTCAGAGTACCATCCTGAATTCTGTCCATTTAAGTTGTCTTGTAGACAGCATATGCATGGTCTTGTTGTTTTAGCCATTGGCTACTCTATATCTTTTGATTGGAGCACTTAATCCATTTTACATTTAAAGTGATTTCTGAAAGGTACATAGTAATGTTGTTTTATTAATTCATATTTGTTATTTCTATTTTTTTTTACCTCTTTTTCTTTTTACAGAAGTCCTTTAACATTTCTTGTAAATACTGGCTTATTGTTGATGATATTCCTTATGTTTTTCCTACCTGGGAAGCTCTTTATCTCACCTTCCATTTTAACTGAAAGCCTTGCTAGGTAAGTATTCCTGGTTGCTGATTCTTATTTTTTAACTTTGAATATTCTTGGTCAGTCCTTCTGGCCTGCAAGTTTGCATTGAAAAAAGTAGACATTCTTATTGAGGTACCTTGTAAGTAACTAGCTGCCTTTCTCTGCTGCTTTTAAGATTCCTCTTCTGTCTTTGACCTTTGCATTTTAATGTTCATTGTGTCTTGGTGTGGGTCTATTTGAATTCTCTTGTTTGAGACTCTGTGCTTCCTGAACTTGTGTGTCCTGATTCCTTTGCCAAGTTAGGGAAGTTTCTGTCTTTATTTCTTCAATATAGATTCTCAATCCTTGCTCTTCTCTTCTCCTTTGGGTATCTCTTATGATCTAGATATTTTTATGCTTCATGTTGTGTCCAGAGGTCTCTTAAACTATCCTCATTTTTTTAAAATTATTTTTTTTCTTTTGTTGTTCCAATTGGGTGTATTTGCTACCTTGTCTTCCAGTTCTCCGATTGATTGCTCGTCCATCTATTGTTGAATCTTTCTAGTGTATGTTCATTTCAATTGTTTGTATTCTTCACTTCTGTCTGGTTCTTTTTTGGTTTCTATATCCTTTTTTTAATACTTACTATCGCTCTGTTGAGGTTCTTGTTGTGCTCATCCATTCTCCTCCTAAGCTCTTGAGCCTCCTTTATAATCATTATTTTGAACTCTGTCTATGGTAGGTTGCTTGCTCCCATTTCATTTAGCTTATTTTCTGGAGTTTTCTTCCTGTTGCTTCATTTGTGGTATGTTTCTTTGTTTTCTCATTTTATTAGCTTCTTTTTGTTCTTGTCTATGTGTCAGAACCTTTGTTTCATCCCTCAACCTTGGCCAGTTGGAAAGTGTCCTATGTGGCCTCTGGCATACGCTCCTTTCCCCTTATGCTGGGACTCTGGATGTGATCTTTGTGTCAGTTGTGTGTGATCTCTGTTATTGCTAAGCCTTTGTTTTTTGTTAGTCTCAGAGGATGGGATTAATGTTCAGACTGACTAAATGTGAGAACTGGCTGCACCTACAGAGGAAGAGTTGCTGGTGGGGGCTGACCCACTGAGTGGGATTTGCCCTAGTAGGCTTGTGTACTTGTTGCAACCACCCTTTGCGTGTTACCACTAATGTGGCTAGTCAGGAGTTGCTCTGTTGTGGTCTGGTATAAGCCTCTGGATGCATTGGTTTTGTGGTCCTTAGGAGGGGCTCTCCAGTAGCCAAGTTTAGCCACTGCTTTTGATTGCTCAGGGCTACCCTGGTGGGATCTACAAAGCATCCGCAGATGGTTGTTGCCTATGCTAGGATCTATAGGTAAATGGAAGACACAACAGCTGTAGGCAGCATCCGGTTATCCCGTCCCGACCTAGGGCAGTTTACAGAGAGGATCAGTGATCCTCCAGGTCTGACACTGCCTGTCAGTTGCCTGTCAGTCTCTGAAACTGGAAAAGCCTCTGGTCACATGCGTGTGGGTGCACAGGGATCCCAGGAGTCTTCTGGATCTATTGAGTAAATTTTCCCCTGCCACTGCAGTGTCAGTTCATATGCCAGCACTGTCTCTATGGCTCCTGTAACATTTTACACTCATAGCAAGGTCAGCTGGCTGCCCACCTTGGGCCTAAATGTGCTACCCAGGGCAGGGGCAGCTGCCTATCAATGCGCGGGCAGGCAATTTGTATATTAGATGTGCAGGAGCTCAGTGAGTCAGGGGTCGCGTCCAGGCCTACAGACCTCTGCAATCCCCTCAAGAGATATTGTAAGCCTGTCCAGGCAGCAGTGGTCTGTCCACAACTGTTTTCTCCCGAAATGTGCTCTCTGTCTAGCTAAATTCGTGCCTGCGCAGACTGCGCAACCCCAGAGCCAAGCAGGGCACAGGAGGCTGCCTGTCAATAGGCTGCAGGCACTTTGTGGCTTGGGTGAAGTGGGGTTCAGGGAGACTGGGTTGTCCATCTCAATACAGCCTTAGTTTTGCTGCAACTTCTTTGCCCAGGCAATTCCTTGTTTTAGTCACAGATCACAGTGAGACCAGACCCAGTGAAAGCTGGCCCAGAATTAGCACAGGGCATGGCAGCCATCCAGCAACAAAAGCCTGGGCAATATGCAGGTGGGTGGGTGGGCTGATCCCCTCAGGCCAGACTCCTAATGGCCTGTGGGAGGATTCTGCACAGTCAGCAGTCTGTAGATTGCCTGGTAGGAAGGCAGGCTAAGGTAGATGGTGGCTGTCCTTCCAGCCCTCATTCTGGTGCCAGGTACTGCAGACTTTCTCAGTTATGCATCCACGTGAGACTTTGATCCACTACTGGTGTCCTGGGTGAGTGTCTGCAGGTCAGAAGCCTGAGCATGGGTCCTTCAAAGGGGCATTAGGGTTTTCAGTCTCTTCCATTCACCCAGATGGCCAGAATCTCCTCTGGATTTTACAGTCAGAGGTTATTGGAATCTCCTTTCCTTGGGCTGGGACCGGGCTGGGGAGCCCCCAGATGAGGCCAGGACCCCCTCTCCTTTGGGTAGCCTCTTGCAGCTTTGCTGTCCTTCCTGGTGATCCTCCACCACCCGCAGGTGTGGGTTGCACGCGATTCGCCGACTTTGCCCCTCCAACCAGCTTTGATGTGGCTCCATTATATATCAGATGTAGGTGTTACGTTGAGCTGGATTTCAGATGATTCTCCATGTTGATTATTTTATAATTTCGGTTGTAATTTTCAATGTGGACCTGGGAAGATGCAAACTCTGCTTTTACCTAGTCCACCATCTTCCACCTTAGGTTTATCTCTTCTTCTTAATGTCTTTTTTGTCCACCCTTTACATTTTAATCATCATCACAGTGTACAGATTCTTACCATTTTGTATATCTAATCTCCCTGTCCTAGCATGTCTCTATCCTGTCCTCTGTAATGCTATAGATTCATCTTCCTGAAAACTGCACTGTTTACCTCAGTTTTGAGTATAAAAACCCTTCTGTTGCTTCCTGAATGATGACAGGATAAAGTCTACTTTTCTTAACCTGACATTCAAAGCCATCCACAATCTAGCCTCTTGCCCACTTTTACCACTTCATCTTTTGGTTTTCAGGGCACTAACATCCATCCATACCCATACTTACCCGTAACTTTGATAAACTTGTCTGGAACAAATAGGAGCCCAGACACTGAGCTTTCTGGTGATTTATCCAGTGATTTTAGCAGATTTTTGAGTGACTAATTTAAAACTCTGTTTTAAGTGAATACGTTGACCTGAAGCTTCTTATGCTCATTTCAGTCTAGGATTCAAAATCTGTTTTTAATATTATGGATTTTTTAATTGTCTTCAATATTTGCATATTGCATGGTATATTAACTCCACACATTGTTTATTTTCTTCTAGACTCTGGGGTGCAAAATATGAGTAGGAGGTGGAACTTATGTCCTATAATAAGCTGCTTCTTATATGGTATTGGGTTTTAAAGCCCCTACTCAATTACTGGGTTTACATAGTGCGATTAATATTCTTCTAGGGTTTAAACTTTGTAATTTATATATGTTCCACTAAAAGAATGTTATGACATTCACATAAAGCCATTTATAAACATTTTCCTGAAGCATATTGTTTTTTGATGATTTTTCCCCGTTTTTCTCTTCACTGTCTTTTTTATTATGAATCAAAGTATTCAGGTGGAAAGTCATTGCCTGCCATCTTCCTTTGAATACTCTAATAGGTATCCTTGCAATGTGGTTTGGAATCTTGGTACCACTGACATTTTTTGGTGCATTTTGGAAGCAAGAAGAAGGTAAACTTTTAAATTACTGTGTTTGGCCATCAAGTGATGTCTGAATAATACCTCAGTGTGTATATACTATATGGAATGCAAAGTGTACACTGGAAAAAACTACAAAGAATAATAATTTTGGGAATAAAATATTTTTTTAAAATTTTAAATAAAAGGATTAATACTTAAAAGACTTTTAAAATGCATTTTCCACTTTAAGGTCGTTTATATTCCCCTCTAATAGACAAATTAAAAAGACATATTATAGGAAGGTTGACTTTAACAAGTCAGAAAGTAATAGGAATTATAAGTGCAGGAGGAAAACAAGATATAGTCTAAGAATGGAGCTGTTTCAGTTTACAGATTTGAGATTAGCCTATTCTGTGCATAGGGAAAGGAGCAAGATACCAAAAAATATATGAGTCCACACTGAAAAGAATTGTACAAAAGATATAACATGAGTTTTGCAGTGGGCAAAATAGACAAGAACAAAACAGAGGGAGAGTTAGACAGAGAAGCAGAAAAAGGAATTTCAGGAAATACATTGATAAATTTTGAGAGACAAATTCTTAAGACAAACTTTAAAAACTTTTTTTGACATCATGTAGTATTTTATACTGAAATAACCACTATAAATATTGTCCAATTTTCCTTGAAATTTATAAGAAAGTATAAACATCCTTTATTGTTTAGCTGTGTGCTATCTAGTATGGTGGCCACTAGCCATGTGTGGCATTTGAGTGCTTGAAATAGTCCAAATTGAGATATGCTGTAAGTGTAAAATTAACACTGGTTTTCAAACACATAGAGCAACAACAACAAGAATTAAAAAATGCTGATGATAACTTTTGTATTGATCCAAAATTTAAATGATACTATTTGGGCATGTTAGATAAAATGAAATAAATTAATTTTTTTTACTTTTAAAAATGCAGCTACTAAAAATTTAAAAACTGCATATGTGGCTTGCATTATATTTTCTATTGCACAGCATTGGTTTAGCCTCTAACCCACAATGACTGTTCTTTGGAAATGTTCCATGTCCTGTTCAGATTCAACATTCTGTATTGTGATTTATCTGTATAAATTTACTTAGATTTCATGCCATACTCATTTTCACTTGATTTATTTCTGAGCAATTCAGCTGTCCAGTTCACACAAAACCAGATTCCCTGTCAGGTTTCTCAACAGACTTTCTTTGAAAGCAACTTTTTGGCATCGTAATCAGTGGCATTTCACCTTTTGGCTGTATTTTTATTCAACTCTTTTTTTTTAATTCTAAACAGTATTTGGTGAGTATGTATCTTCATATCTCAAAAATCATAATTGTTAATAATTAATATTCCTATATTTTCAAGGTGGTTAAATTTTGGTATGGCAAAGCTTATTTGTCCTTGCTTTATCCAGGAAATAACCATTGTGACTTGGGAGAATTTAACTAAGACTTAAATCTCAAAAATTTAAAGCCTGTTTTTCATAGGAATTTATATAAATGTTTTTTTTAAAAATTAATTACTTTTTGTAAGCTTTCCAGGTGAGTTAGAAAAGTTTGGTCTCAAACTGTACTTGTCTGAGACTTTGCAGGGAGTGGAAGGGGTATCTCTTGGAGGGAAGTACCTAAAGATAGGAAGGGGTATCTCTGATATTTATCTGTTTTCCATATGGCCTTTCTATGAGAGATTTCAGTTAGAGTTTCTCTGTTAAAAATAATTTGAAGATCACTGACTTTGGATCTCCATCTGTTCTAAGTCGTTAAGTAAATGTTTTTCTGTCTTTCTGACATGTTTAGTTCTGGTGTCAGGATGCTTGCTCCTTATTGCTTTCCCTCTTTTTATTTGCTACTTTTGAATCTGTTATGGTTTAAGAATTCTAATAACCAAGTAGTTAGAAAGCATGTAAAGTAGAAACCAGGGCCCTCTGATAAAGGTTCAACAGCTGGGTGCCCAAGCTTTGCTCTGAGTCCTTTTTTTTTTTTTGCTTCTAAGTACTTTATTTTTAATTTTTTATTTTATTTCTTACTTCCTGATTCTTGACTACATTTGATTTCAGGAACTGGCCAAGTAGGGTATAACCATAGAGGGATTTTTGGAGATCCCTCTCCATAAAATAAAATGCAGCAGCCAACTGTGTGTGTTTATAACACTTTTGTCCAAAAGAATCTTTCAGACAAAACTTTTTAAGCCCTCGGAAATTAAGGCTAATCATACACATTAATTGTTCAACTTTTAAACAGTATTAAGCCAAATTTATTTGAAAAGAATAAGCAATAAAATCTGTTATACTGTCAGCACTAAATATTTAACATGCTGCAATTATAGATTAAGTAGCCATATTTTCAGATGTTTTTAATGGAAAATTAATTTTAAAGCACAAACTAAAACAATTTGGTGAGACAAATTAATTTTTGGTTTAATGAGAACAGGGTACTTGTTATGTACAACTTTGTATATATTTATTTCCTATATAAATGATTGTCCTAACCCCCATCCTTCGTCCTCACATCAAGGTATTATTTTACATGAGATTTAAAATGGGGTGTTGATTGCTTTATGAGTTTCTTATCTTCATAAGGCTTTTAAAATTTTATATTGCTCACCCAATTTAGTCAGTTCAGCTCTATAATATGAAAGAAATTACTTTATTCCTTTCAAAATTGGAACCTAAAGTAATCAGTACAGATTTTTAAAAGATGCATATTTGAAGTATTTAATAGAATTATGTGTGCTGTGCTTAATGACCAATTTGGGGAGACAGTCTGTCAATAGACCTTCAAAAGGCAAAAGTGCTGTTTGAGTCTCTGGTTTGTTGTATAATGTAGTCACTGATATTTACGGCATTTACAACCTTCCATTTCTAAAGAGAAAGCATGTTTTAGAATGTATATTGAGAAAATTATAGAGATATTTCGTAGATCTTAAGTGAAAACTAAATGATATGAGCAAAGAATATGGAATATGGATAAAGTAGCATCACTTGATTCTGACTAGAGAAGATGTGGCCCAAACTCTGAGGCTGAATAGATAAGGGAACATAAACTTGTTGATACTAGATGGTAGATGAAGGTTTGGAATGAAGAATTAAGGATTAGTAAAGTGTGTGCTTTTTCTGTATAGATCTGGACTAATCTTTTAGTGCTTTTGAGTTCAAGTTAATTTTAAAGCTATCATTTTTATTTTCAGGTCTCATCAGATATACTTATCTTTGCTTTACTTTTCTTAGTCTTTAAATTCCACTGATTACCTGTTCAGAGGCTACAGTTTTGCTGTGTTATTTTTCATTTATGTGCTGTGGTAAAGACATAAGAAACTAATGCATGTTACAGCTTTCTAAACTTGCATTATTAAAATTAGAAGTCTGTATTGAGAAAAGGATATAAATGTTAACTGTGTGGTTTCTACAATTTGGGATCAAGTTTTATATAGTGTTTTCCTAATGCCATTTTGATTTTGATGCAGCTATCAAGTTAATGCTACTTTGATGGAAAATTTAAAACAGAAAACAATTTCTGCTGGTTACTTTAATTGCTGCATAATATTCACATTAACATAGAATATATAGGGAACTGATTTGATATTTAGACATATAAAAGATCTGGTTCAATGATGTTTCTTTTTAACAATTACTTTTTTTTTTTTTTTGGAGCTTAGCCAGGATTAATGTTTTATGGGTTTGAAATGGCTGCTAAAGGCAATTTCTCTTTAATTTTAATTACCTTTTGGTTACCATGGGCATAAATAGTTCTTTTTACTCCAATCTCCATTTTTTCCTGATGTTATTCTGGTTACTAAGGTAGGGGGTGAACATTGTTTTTAAAAATCTTTAAATCCTCTTGTCTTGATAGTTAAAGAGTGGCTCTCTAAAGGTAACCATAGAGGTTTTAGGGTATAATTATTATTATACGCTGATGCCATAGAGCATTTTCTTTTTGATTGTATAGATATAAGGTGAAAAATTATAAAATTTAATTATGTAATATTTAGCTACACATTAATTCTATGGTACATTTCCTCAGAGAAAAATTTGCAATAATCTTTAATGAGACAATTAATAAACATATAATATGTATTTTTGTTTCCTCAGAAATGTTTTGGTGGCCCCCAAGACTACCTCACATGTTTAGTGATTCACTAGGAGGATTCAGGGGCTCAACATATAGATGTATTATGGCTAGAGTTTTATTATAGCAAAAGGAAACACAGCAGGATTGGCAAGGGAAAAAGATAGAGCCTGGAGAAATTCCTTGTACAGTCATCCTATGCTTTCTTCTCTCCATGAGTGAACATACCAACTGTTCTCTTTTTCAACAGTAAAAATATGCAGTGATATATGTGCAATATTTCTGCCCTGGAAGCCTATTATGACTCAGCATCTATGGTTTTTGTTGGGGGCTAGTCACAGAAGCACCCAGCTGACTAGCAACTATAAAATTCCAGACTCTTCAAAAGGAAAGCTAGTGTTCACCGTAAATCACATTGTTTATACAGTCTACGGTATAGCAAACCAGTCTTATCAGTCAAGGAATAATTAAATTTCAAATTCCTAAATGTAAGCCAAGGGTCAGCCTTGCAAGTAGGCCCTTCTAAAGAAAGCAGCCTCAAACTGCTATGTTAACTCTTTTTCTGCATTTTCTCTTTGTCTTTAGCCATAGTTGCTTTACAGTAAAACTATTATCTGCAGAAGCCCATGGGGCAGGATGATACTAACCTTGCATATGACCTCCAGTCATTGCCTCCATGGTTCCTAAATTACCTGGTTAAAAAATAATCCCACTAAGCATAAAGGTCTTTCTTAAGTTTCTATATTAACCTTATTACATGGCCTAAGGCATCAATTCAAGCTTAGCACAACTCTGACCAGAAATTGAAAACTCACCTGAAAGCTTCCAAGGCTTGAAGCAGATCACTATAGACAGATGCTTGTCATTAAAGTATAGTTCCCACAGGGCACATGTGGGACCCTAGAAAAAAAAAAAGTTTATAATTGTTAGGGACCCAATAGGAACATAGATTAGTAGATGTATTGTATATTAAATTTTCTTATAAACTTTCCCATTTATTTCTTTTAATCTATAATCTTACAGAGCCTATTTAATATTGTTATAATAATTGCTAACCCATTTGTAGTTAGAAATTTCATTCTAAAAAGTGTTTTTTCTACTTTTTTGCAGGGATTTATCATTGGTGGTGGAGAGCCTTTTTCACTAGCAGTTTTATAGCTGTTTATTTTTTTATGTATGTAGTTCATTACTTCTTTACCAAACTTCAAATCGTGGGCATGTTCAAATACCATTTTGTTACTTTGGGTACATGATGATCACTCTTGATTTTCTTCATTTTTACAGGTAATCACAATATTACTTAATGTATTTCAGATTCTCTAAAGAGACTTGAAGATAGCCATAATGTAATAAGCATCAATTAACAATTAATGGAAGGAATAGGGAACAAATCATCGTGTTCATTTTATGCTTTGGGGATAAAAAATTGCAAAGCCTGGGGAACTGGCGAAGGACCTTATGTACTTAGCTGCAAGACTGTCCCTTTGAATGTTTTAAAAACAGTTAGCATTGTGTTCCAAAGAACAGAAAGGGTTATGTGTAATCACTTTTGAATAGCCTCCAAGCATAAAATTAACTGACTTGAATAACTTCTAAATTAGTAAATTAGATAAAGTGAATGTGTGGTCATATAATCAATTATATGTGAGGAACTAGATGTACAATTCTCAGGATTACTCATTTGGGGTTGCTACTTGAGTTCAGCTGTGTTGGAACTTTTAGATTGATGCTTGAAGCAGGTGAAAAATGGAATGGATTATAAAATAATCAAGTTGGAGAATAATGAAGTTTGAAAGCTTTAAGCCCTTTTCAACAAAGTGAAGCAGCATTCCATATCTACCTGCCTCACTTTTAAGTTTTGGTTTATCTTAAGTCACATCACTGATATAGTCAATTGGAAGATTTTAAGTGTTTCCTCTGTTTCTAACTCTCAACTTCAACAAATATGTAAAATTAACAATGGAAGCTTGTCAGAATCAAGCCTTAAGACAAATTTAAAATTTATGAGAAACTGGGCATCTTGTGGTGGTTTCTTTTTGATATAGCATTTCTTTGGTACTGCTGGTTCAACTCCTGAGTATAAGAAGACCATGCAGACCTGCTTTCATCTCCTAGCTACCAGAAGTTCTATTTAAAACTTAAGGCCTGAGAGAATCTCACCATTTTAGTCTAACCAGGCTCTTCCTGTTTGTTTGTTATTTTTTTAATTTCATTGAAATAATTCTACAGAGAAGTGCACACATCATGAGTGTACAGCTCAATATTATCACAAAGCGAACACACTTTGTAACTGGCACCCACATCAGTAAACAGTACATGATATGCACCCCTGAAGCCACTATTGGGCCTCTTTATGTTCACCTTCCCCAAAGGCAGCCACTATTTTGACTTTTAACAACATAGATTAACTTGGCCTGTTTTGAATTGTATGTAAACAGAATCATACAGGGTGTACTCTGTGATGTCTGTTTATTTTGTATCTGGTTTCTTTCCCTAAGTTTTGTTTGTGAGATTTATCCATCTCACTGTGTGTAGATGTAGTCTATACCCTTCTTTCCTTTGTTTTGGATTTCTTCCCACACTGAGTTCCTGGCTTTATATTTGTGTAATGTTGCAGTTGGTTGTATTGAGCACAGTGATTTTAGCTTATGTTTTCTTCATTACCTAACACTTTGACTCAGGATGTCCTTTTCTAACAGTCTTATATTACAACAGCTTCTTCCAAAAGTTAGATGTAATCCTCAGTGGTCACACTGCTGAGAAATCTTTTTGGCTTCACCACTTGCATTGCTTCTGTCAGCACACTACACTGAATACTGACTCTCGAAAGTTTCACAGTGAACTCTTGCCAATCTAATGACCTCGCCCTAGTCTTCACCCTCCTTGGCTTCTTTATTTAACCACTATTCTACACAGTCTCCGAAATTCTTCTCAATATGATTTGCATTATTCTCCTTGTACCACTCTGTGCTTTCTTTTTTCCTTCCTCTTCCTGTCACCTAATCTAGCCTTTATCCAAGGTTCAGTCTTTGTATTTCAGTCCTTTTTTTCTACACTCTCCCTTTTAGAATTCATTAAAATCCATGGATTCACATATCTCCTCAATGCTGATATCTCCCAAATCTGTATCTCTATCCATAACCTCTATCCACTTGTATTCTGAACACTTGCATGTCCCATTAGTACTGCCAACTCAACATGCTCCCAAAAGTGAATTTAGTAATTCCTTTCCCCAAACTAACTCACCTAATTTCATTCTCTCTTTGACCATCATCTCTAACCTCTAACATCCTTGGCTTATTTTGCAGGAGTTTTTAACATAGCCCTTCCATATTTTATAGCTAAACCTATCACAACTTTATTCTTATTCTTCTTCAGAATCTTCTGTTCATTCTTTCATTCTTTCTGTTCATTCTATTTCTTTCTTTCAGTCTTAGTCCAGGCTTTTATTCCTTTATGCCTGGATTGCTCCAACTGCTTCCTATTCAGTTTGCTGTACTCTATAGTTTCTCCTTCTTTAACCACTCTACACATTGTCTACTGACAGGTGAACTTCTTCATTTTTCCCATTACAATAATGCAATTCAGTCCAATATTATTTTTAACATGTCAACACATATTTATAGATTGCTTACATTGCACCACACACTACGCTAGGAACACAGTGGTGAAGAAGACAGATAAGGTCCATTTTTGTGGACTTTATATTCTAATGGAAGGAAGACAAAGAAGAAATTATGAGTTTTCATGAGCTTTGTGAAAGAAATGAATTGAATAAGTGGATTGGTCAAGTGTTCCAAGTAGAGAGAATAGCGTGTTTAAGAGTCCTGAAGTGGAAGGAGTTTGACATCTTCAAAAGAACACAGAGGAGTTCAGGACAGCAAGAGACAGAGGCGGCACTAGGTGGCAACAGCAATAGTAGAGAGTAAGAGTGATCAAATCTCACAAGCGTCTTATAAACTATATAAAGAATTTTAGATTTTATTGTAGGAGCAATGGGAAGTTGAGGGGGCTTAAACAAGTGAAAAATGTGATATGATTGTTCTTATTAGGAAAACTTTAATAGTACCATATTCTCTATCAAGGTCTATACTTACCTCAGCATTTGGGCTTCATGTTCCACTTACTCAATGTATTTTCTAAGTCTCTCAAGCTGAACCCACTCACTAAGTCCAGGCGTTGTTTGCTCCCAACTTCTGAGCACGTCTCCCCAACTAGATTAAAATCTCTTTCAGAACAGGGACTACGTCTTATGACTAATTTTTATCCTTCATAGTGCTAAGCACATGGCTCTTCTTGAATTGCAAAATATGAAAGAGAGGAGATACCATTATAGCATAATGTTCCCATATCTATTTTACAATTAAATTGTGGGTATCAGAAACCAGTAGGTTCTGGTTATTGTCATATCAGGAAAAAAAATAAGTAAAAATCATGAAGTGTGTTTCTGATATCTATTTCTAAAAATGTTCTTTAAGAAGCCCTGTCTTAGACACTCTTAAATTTTTTTTTCAATTAAAATTTTATAAAGTTAGACATTTATACAATATATGAAGTTATTCCTCCGAGTACTCTAGCACCCATCTTGGTGCTACACACAACCATTATGCTAATATTGACTCTATACTGTACTCTAAATCCTTGTGACTGTTGTGTAACTACTAATTTGTACTTCTTCATCCCTTCACCTTTTTCACCCAGCCCCCCGAACCCTCTTCTCTCTGGCAATCACCAGTTTGTTCTCTGTATCCGAGAGTCTGTTTCTGGTTTTTATTTGTTTGTTTGATTTTGTTTTTGTTTAGATTCCACATGTAAGTGACATCATATGGGTATATGTCTATCTCTGTCTGACTTATTTCACTTCGAATAATACCCTCTAGGTCCATCTATGTTGTCACAAATGGTAAGATTTTATTTTATTTTCTTTGTTTTATGGCCAAGAAATGTTCCATTTATACATGTACCACAACTTTTTCCAATCATCTATTGATGGGCACTTGGTTGCTTCCATATCTTGGCTGTCAATAAAATGTAAATAGTGCAGCAGTAAACATATGGGGGGCATATATGTGTTCAAATTAGTGTTTGAGTTTTCTTGGATAAATAGCCAAAAGTGGAATTGCTGGCTCATAAGTTAGTTCTATTTTTTAATTTTTGAGAAACTTCCAAAATATTTTCCATAGTAGCTGTATCAATTTTTGATTCCATCAATGTTGCATGAGGATTCCCTTTTCTCCACATCCTTGCCAACACTTGTTTTTTGTTGATTTACTGATGATAGCCTTTCTGACAGGTGTGAGTGATATCTCATTGTGTTTTAATTAAGATTTACTGATGATTAGTGATGTTAAGCATCTTTTCATATGCCTATGGGCCATCTGTATGTCCTCTTTGGAGAAATGTCTATTCAGGTCCTCTGCCCATTATTTATTTATTTTTATTTTTTTCCCAGCTTTATTGACGTATAGTAGATGATTAGTCACGTGTATTTGCATTGTACAATTCAATGAGTTTTTTTCAATTATAGCTGGCATACAATAATATATTAGTTTCAGTTGTATAGCATAGTGATTATAGATCTATATAACTCACAAAATGGTCATTCACTAAATCTTATCCCTCTTCTCCCTTACATATTTTTCACAACATTGTTGACTATTTTCCTTATGCTACACTTTATCTCTCCATGACTATTTTGTATCTATCCATTTTGTGCTTCTTAATCCTTTGCCCTTTTTCATCATCTTCCAACCTCCCCTCCCATCTAGTAGCCCTCAAAATATTCTCTGTTTCTATGAATTTGTTTCATTTATATTGTTGTTTACTTTGTT
>PUFA01000556.1:0-82500 GCA_003508835.1 Eonycteris spelaea
TCTTTGTGATTAAAACAGGGTTTGTAACAGTGATTCTCCCACCCTAAACCACCATTTGGGTGAGAACTCAAATGTTTAACATGCTCCCCTACAGCCTATGATCTTTTCCAAAGTTGGAGAATCTCTGGTTTATGTTATTAAGTGATAGTATCAGTTTAAAAATTAATTATAATAGATTATAAGGGGTTTACCCAATATTGCACCTATCCTCTTTCCAAAAATATGGGAATAAGCATCTCATGTTATGAAAGAGCATTAACCTTTCAGGCCACTGAAGTCTGTTTAGTGTGGGGGCAGTGCTCTAGGTTAGAAAACTATGGTGGAGGTAGGTCCAGATGAATTCTCTGACAGCAAAGTGAGGAAACAAAGACAGTTTGCATCAAATTAGGCAAACAGGATTCCCCCATGTTACAAATGAGGAAATATATTCAGCAAGACTAAATGACTTTGCCATGGCTACACATTTGTAAATTCTAAATTCATGACTTTAACTTAGATCTTCTGACTTTTGTCTAGTTTCTGGTGTCTTTCTATTACATCATGATACCTTTCTGATAAGTAGAATGCATATATTGTATTTTAATCTTTTAAAGGAAAATGAGCAAATTACTTTACATTTTACAATGCAGTTGCACTTTACCAACACTGTTCTTTAGACAGGCATTGCAATGAGGGAAAGTACTAAACAGACTCAGATATAACCATCATCTGGTGCCAAAGATTCTCAGCAAAGTGTTGTAATTCAACATGCACCAACCAGAACACTAACTAGGAGAGAATGTGAAAAACAAGTAAGCCTAATTTCTTCCTTTTGAAATATACCCAGTGAAAATAACATCAGAACAAGTTGAATGTAGAAACCAAAGAGTTAAATTCATATGTAATGCTTCCCAAACAGAATGATAAAGTGGTGCGGTTCATCAAAGACAGCTTCCTAGCAAGGGACTGATCATGTTTGGCTTTCTACACATACAGGACAGATTTCACTAGACTTTCTATCATTTATTAGTAGTAGAACCTCAGGCAAGTCATCTTCCCTCCCTATAAACTGAAGAGAAAGTCCATTCTACTAACTCATAAAGTTTTGTGAAGATTCAGTGAGAAAATAAATGCAAAGCACTTTGTAAGGCATAAAAGCTATTGATTTGGAGTAGGCAGCAGGTAAGAGCTTGTAATTCCATTACAAACTTTTGAAGATAAAGAACTGCATCTTGGTTATCTTTCTAATTTCCACAATGTCTTGTTTAGGTGGAATGTTATACACAGCTGGTATTTATTCATTCGTGCATTTTCAAATGGGTTATTAAAGTATCCAAGAGCTAAATATATAGCTCTGCTTTTTATAAGTAAAAGCACAAATCATTTAAGGATTCCCTTCCTATTAATAAGGAGAAAAAGAAAAATTATGATAATATGTATCAATCCTTATGCAAGTGGATTTTTTTCTTTAAGAAGGTCAGCTACATGGGGCTTCTTTCAAGCATATGGAATAGGCAGTAGTTTATGCAATACAACTTGAGGGCACTTAGGATGTACCTCCTGTACCCCCAGATGCTTCCCCTAGCTTCTTGGTTTTGTTAAAAATAACTCTTGCATTAAGGATTTTTTTTCTTTTGGACCTTGAAGATTTCAATCCTCAAGATTTCTGTTAATATGAGGCAAATAACTCTAGGATAAGTTATGCCTTACTACCATGACAATGCTTTTGACTTGACAGCTCTCTGAGAGCAAGGCCCTGAAATAGCATTCCCCAAAGGAAGTTTTGAGAAACACCAATCTCAGGAAAAGCTCTGTGAAAAAAACAAATGTTCTATAATCATAAAAATTTAGAAAACTCTGACTATTGTATTTTCCACTTAGAAATGTGGAAACATAATGCATTTTACAGACTAAAGGTTATAAGTGCTACCATTAAGAAACCTATTTAACTCACTGTTTCATAGACATTTGAAAACAGAACATCTTTTTTTTAGGGGGGATATCAGAGCTCTCTAAAATCCTCAACACTTGTTTCCTGTGGGACATACTTGGAGTATAATCCTTATAGAAATGAAATACAACTCTTACCAGCTAGGCATACCTAAATAAGTCACATGTTCTGTCTTGGTTTCCTTACCTATAAAATTGATATATTTCAAGGATCCAGTGAAATAAATCATCTGTGAACGTGTTCTGTAAATTATAAATTATTCTTCATTTCCAGTTACTTTTAATTTTTGTTACTTTTTATTATATTGTTGGACTTGTGCTAGGCAGTAAATTTTCCCTGCTACGTACTCTACCATGCATTGCTTTAACTCCAATCTGAAAAGTATTTCTGAATGTATTTAGTTGCTTTTACACTTTAGTATAAATTAAACATTGCCAAGGTGCAAACTTTTTTTTTTTCATAAATATCACAATGATACCCTGGCCTTCAATTTACCACTTTCCTAAATTGTAAGTCAATTGAAAAAATTCATTCACTATTAATGTCCCTAATCGATGCAACAAGAGAGCATAACCCTGGTAAACATACACGCACCCAACACAGGAGCACCTACATGTGTAAAGCAATTATTGACCGATGTAAAGAGAGAGATGACAGTGATACACTCATAATAGGAAACTTTAAACACCGCATTGACACCAATGGGCAGATCTTCCAGACAGAAAATCAACAAGGAAATAGCAGCATTAAATGACACACTAGACCAGATGGATTTAATTGATATTTTCAGAGTGTTTCACCCCAAAGCAGCAGAACATGTATTCTTCTCCAGTGCACATGAAATATTTTCTAGGATAGACCACCATGTTAGGCCGCACACACAAAAAAAATATCAATAAATTTAAGAAGATTGAAATCATTTCAAGTGTCTTCTCTGGCCACGATGGGATGAAACTAAAAATCATACAAACACATGGAGGCTAAATAACATGCTACTAAACAAAGAATGGGTTAAAAATGAGGTCAAGGAAGAAATCAGAAGATATCTAGAGACAAACAAAAACACGACAACTCAAATCTATAAGACACAGAAAAAAGAGGTCCTAAGAGGTAAATTCAGACTTACCTCAAGAAACAAGAAAAAATCTCGAATTAACAATCTAATCTTACACTTAAAGGAACTAGGAAAAGAACTGCAAATGAAACCTGAAGTGAATAAAAGGAAGGAAATAATAAAAATCAGAGTAGAAATAAATTAAATACAGTCTAGAAAAACACTACAAAAGATCAATAAAACCAAGAGCTGGTTCTTTGAAAATATAAATAAAAGTGATAAACCTTTAACCAGACTCATCAAGAAAAAAAGAGAGAGGACCCAAACAAATAAAATCAGAAATGAAAGAGGAGAAATAACTATGGACTCTACAGAAACACAAAGGATTATAAGAAAATACTATGAGCAATTATATGTCAACAAATTGGACAATCTGGAAGAAATAGATACATTTCTAGAAACATACGATCTCCCAAGATTGAGTCAAGAAGAAACAAAACATCTGAACTGACCAATTACCACCAACAAAATCAAATCAGCAATCAAAAAAAAAAAAAAAAAACTCCCCCAAATCAAAAATCCTGGACCAGATGACATCATAGGTGAATTTTACAAAATATCAAAAGAAGACTTAATGTCTATTCTTAAACTATTCCAAAAAAATCCAACAGGAGAGAAGTTTCCCTAATTCCTTTTACAAGGCCACCATTACCCTGATTCCAAAACCAGACAAAAATATCACACACACACAAAAAGAAAACTATAGGCTGACATCCCTGGTGAACATTAATCCAAAAATCCTCAACAAAATATTAACAAACCAAATTCAGCAATACATTAAAAATATTATGCACCATGATCAAGTTGGACTTATTCTTGAGATACAAGGTTGGTTAAACATTTGCAAATCTATGTGATCTACCACATTAACAAACTGAAAGATAAAAATCATATGATCATAACAATAGATGCAGAAAAAGCATTCAACAAAATCCATTTATGGTTAAAATTATCATCAAAGTGGGAATAGAGGGAACATACTGCAACAAAACAAAGGACATATAAAACAAACCTACAATTAACATCATACTGAATGGGGAAGGCTAAAGCATTTTCCTTAAGATTAGAACAAGACAAGGATGCCCACTTTCACCACTTCTATTTACCATTGTATTGGAAGTCCTAGACACAGCAATCACACAATAAAGAGAAATAAAAAGTATCCAAACTGAGAAGGAAGGAGTAAATTTGTCATTATTTGCAAAAATGTCCTGATCTTTTTTTTTTAATTCAGAAACCTAAAGATTCACCAAAAACTATTACATCTGATAAATGAATTCTGTAAAGTGGCAGGATACAAAATTAATATTCAGAAGTCAGTTGCATTTTTATACACCAATGATGATCTACAGAAAGAGAAATTAAGAAAACAATTCCATTTACAATTGCATCAAAAACAATGAAATACCTAAAAATCAAATTAAGCAAGGATGTAAAAGACCTGTTTTTGTAAAATTATAAATCATTAAAAAACTGAAGAAGATACAAATAAAAGGAATCATATAGCATGCTCATGGGTAAGAAGAATTAACATAGTTAAAAAGGCCATACTACCCAAAGCAATCTATAGATTCAATGCAATCCCTATCAAAATACCAATGACATTTTTCAGAGAACTATAACAGATAATCCAAAAATTTATATAGAACCATAATAAATCCTGAATAGCCATAGCAATCTTGAGAAAGAAGCACAAAATAAGAGGTACCACACAATCTGATATCAAATTATATCACAAGGTGATAGTAATTAAAACAGCATGGTACTGGCATAAAAACAGATGCATAGGTCACTGGAACAAAATAGACAGCCCAGAAATAAATCCATGCCTATATGGTCACTTAATCTATTACATAGGAAGCAAGAATATACAATCTCTTCAACAAAATGATCCTGGGAAAACTGGATGGGACACATGCATAAAAATAAAACTAGACCACCTTCTTTCACCATATACAATAATAAACTCAAAATAGATTAAAGACTTAAATGTAGGACCACAAACCATAAAACATCTAGAAAAAAAAAAACATAGGCAGTAAACTCTCTGATATTGTTATTAGTAATTTTTTTCTGATATATCTTCTCAGGCAAGACAAAAGAAAAAAAATAAGCAAATGGGACTACATCAAACTAAAAAGTTTTTGCACAGCAAAGGAAACCATCAACAAAATTAAAAGAAAGCCTACTGAATGGGAGAAGATATTCACCTGTGATATGTCAGATAAGGGGTTAATATCCAAAATTTATACAGAACTCATACAACTCAACAACAATAAAACAAACAATCCAATTAAAAATGGGCAAAAGACCGACCTGAATAGGTATTTCTCCAAAGAGGAAATTCAGATGGCCAATAGACATATGAAAAGATGCCAAAATCATGAATCATCAGAGAAATGCAAATTAAAACCACAATGAGCAAGGGAAGTAAAAGCAAAAATAAATTAATGGAACTATGTCAAACTAAAAAGCTTCTGCACAGCAAAAGAAACCATCAACAATGTAAAGAGACAACCATCTAAACGGGAAAATACATTTGCAACCAATGCCTCCCACAAGGGCCTAATATCCAAAGTATACAAAAAACTCATACAACTAAATAACAACAGAAAAAAATAAACAATTCAATCAAAAAATATGGGCTGAGGACCTGAACAGACACTTTCCCTACAGGACATACAAAAGGGCAACAAATATTTGAAAAGATGCTCAACATCATTAGCTATTAGGGAAATGCAAATCAAAACCACAATGAGATACCATCTCACACCTCTTAGAATAGCTATAATCAACAAGACAGGTAATAACAAATGTTGGAAAGGATGCCGAGAAAAAGGATCTCTCACACACTGCTGGTGGGACTGCAAATTGGTATAGCCACTATGGAAAACAGTATGGAGGTTCTCAAAAAAGTAAGAATTGATCTACCATATGATCCAGCAATCTCTCTACTGGGTATTTACCCCAAAGACTTGAAACCTCATATCCAAAAAGATATTTGCATAGCGATGTTCATAGAAGCATTATTCACAGTGGCCAGGACATGGAAGCGACCAAAGTGTCCTACAATAGATGATTGGATAAAAAAAGCTGTGGTTCATATATACAATGGAATATTACTCAGCCATAGAGAAGATGATATATTGCCATTTGCAATAACATAGATGGACCTCAAATAATCATGCTAAGCAAAATAAACCAGACAGAAAAGGTTGAAAATCACATGATTTCACTTTTAATGTGGGATATAAACGTAAAAGCAACAAAGGAATGGGAAAAACAAGCAGAGACTCATGGACATGGACAATAGAATAGTGATTATCAGAGGGTCAAGGGCAGAGGGGGTGGGGTAAACATGGTAAAGAGGGTCAAATATGTGGTGACAGAAAGAAATCTAACTATGGGTAGTGAACACACAGTGTAAATATATATATGCCTTACTGTTATTGTGTACAACTGAAACATTGGATTTCATTAACCAATGCCACCATAAAAAATTAATTAATTAATTAATTTTAAAAAAACACAATGAGATGTCATCTCACACCCATCCAAATGGCTATCATCAATAAATCAATAAATAAATGTTGGCAAGGATGTAGAGAAAAGGGAACCCTTGGTACACTGTTGGTGGGATTGCAAATGGTATAGCCACTAAGGAAAACAGTCTGGAATCATTTACATGTAGAATAAATAAAAAAGTTAACTATATGAGGTGATGGATGGTAATTAACTTAGTTGTAGTAATCATTTCACAATATACACATTCATCAAATTATCACATTGTATACTTTAAATGTATACTATCGTTTGTTAATTATTCCTTAATAAAAATGAAAATGGTTTTAAATGGCAGAAAGACAAAGTAGAACCTCAGTCACTTGACTCTTAGAGTAAAAACACTTCTAGTCTGAAGAAAGTAAAAATTATAGCCCAAAACATCATTTGCCCAAATTGTATGAATTTAGACTGACTGTAATAAGAATCATGTTAGAATTATTCTCTCAGCTTACACAAATAAAATATACTTTAATCTGATAAAAATAATACTAGTGAATAAGTTATACACCTTATTTGTCAGTAATTTTGCCATTTTCATTTTATAAAAAATTTTAAATATTAATAGCTGCTCCTTTGAAGAACAGTTTAAGAAACCATAATAATAGTATATTTTAGGATGAACAACCTACTGAAATAAATAACTGCATAAAATAATTAATTGTCAATTTTTTCTACTTTGTTATATCTTGAAGGGAGGCTATATTTTAATGAGTTATAAGTTCTTCATGAAGAATATGTAGGATTCTCCCAAGATGCACTAAATTCTCCAACATAAGATGGCTATTCACTTTAACGAATTCCTCCATGGCTTTGATATTTTTACAAAAAAAAAAAAAAAAAAAAACTCAATGCT
This sequence comes from Eonycteris spelaea, assembly GCA_003508835.1. NCBI lineage: Eukaryota > Metazoa > Chordata > Mammalia > Chiroptera > Pteropodidae > Eonycteris > Eonycteris spelaea. The sequence continues at coordinate 7,462 of PUFA01000556.1, forward strand.
AATTAGTCTCCCTCAGTTAAATTAGCTGAATTGGGTGGTCTGGTTTCTTTCTATGTCACACAGAATTCTAACAATTCCATCAATCTGCCAGTTTCAAGTGATTTTACTAGAGGGCAGGAAGATCACATCACAACGATGTGAACAGCAAAGTTGACTTATGAATAATTAACAGAATTTACAATATAATTATTTCCTTTGATTTGTGTCCACTTAAAATACAAAAAAATATATATGAACATCTATATGATTAAAAATACCATATACAGATCTCTTAAGAAAACAATAAAGTCATTCACAAATGGTGGATGGAACTTGCAGTTAGTTTCTTGTGACTAACAGCATATACCTTTTAGTATATAAACTGTCAAAGGGAGTTCATAGTACCCAGAAAAAAAAAGAATTGGTAAAGACAATTACTGTTCTTTTAAGATATTCTTTTTTTCTGGGGGGGGTGCTTTTTTGGTGAAGTTTAATTTACTCTTTGAGAAAAGTCAAGAATTGGGTTGTCATAACAGTCTATACTAACTGTTAATGACAGTACATCTGCCATTATTCTTAAAATACATCTGTCTAAAGCAGCTATTTGCCCTGACTTTGCTATATTGCTACAAACCACTTTAAGCAAGAGATCTTCCAATTATGTCCAGGAAAAAAAAGTGGATTCTACCTCCTTAAGCAAATGTTATAAAAAAAAAAGGAGGTTAAGAAAATTCTTGGCTTCAAAAAGGAAAAAATAATGCAACCCAGTTATGACCTGTGATATTTGAGCTTCTGGATCAAATGCTTTTCCCTGTAAAATAACACCATCCTTGACTCTTGTTATATTTATTAAAGTATCAGCATCATACTACCTCTATATATTTAAAAATTGTAAACACAGCAATTGCAGCCACTATGAATAAATGCAGGAAGTTATCACATAAGAGAGTGATGGAGAAAAGGCAGGCAAATTTTTGTTGTACCGAGCAAATAAATCTACAAGGCTTAAGTTACAATCATTTTAAAGTTTTAATTATAAATCAGAATATTGTCTTTCTCTTATTCAACATGTCATTATTTTCTGGAAAGTAATGAGCAAATAGAATTAATTTTCCAGAACATTTCACAGCATAAATGATGAAATAGAATGCTTCTGCTAGAGTGAATATTCACCAGAGGGCACTACACTGCATATATATATATATATATAATATATATATATATATATATATATATATGATGTATGTATGTTATGTATGTATGTATATACACACACACTATGTGTGTGTATATGTATTATATATATATATATATATATATGCACCAAATCTTGCAGACATTGTATATTTTAAATGTATAAGGATTAACAAGGCTATAATTCTCTATGCCACCCCAAAATAAACTAAACGCAAACTTACTTTTTTAAAATAAGTGAAAACATCCGAATCCCTTCCTTTTCTAAATTTCTACAGAAACTACAGTTTATATTACACGTTTTGGTAATTACATTATTTTGTTGTTTCATGTGTACACATATTGTTTACCAATAGGATACCTTAAAGGTAGGAAACAGGACCAGATTATTTGCTACTTGGAATTCTCCATCTCTGTCCTAGTACCTAAAATATTAGTTAACACTACTTAAATTTGTTTTAGAATGTTATGTGGAGTTAACCAAGACAACTTAAAGCAATAATCCATCAAATTTCTATTATTCCCATAAAGGAACACTGGATCTTTTCAAATATTACTCTTGTTAGTTACCATTAACCGAACATTTGCGATGTGATAGACCCTGTGTTAAGCTGCACAACACACACACACACAAACATACCCTTTAAATAAAATACTAATTTTTCACTATACACATGATTTAGGCAATATTCTCACTTGAAAATCAAGTTGTTGCAAAAAGATTGAATAGTAAAAACCAGAGTCAGCTATTTGCGTCATTTAAACTTTAATAAAATATTTATTATAGCATTTCAATTAACTCTATACTTATTGAGCACCTCTTATTTGTAATGTACTATTTTGTGGAAAAATCAAAACACATAAGGCTTGTTACCTATTTCAAGGTTGATGCTTCCTAGAAAGCAGCAATCAAATCACAAAGTATATCTTTTCTTTAGCTACAGCTGGGATTTTTAAGATTTTTTTCCCCAATCACAATTGTTCATTTCAACATTATTCATAATATTGGAATATAAAGTGATCTTTTGACCATTTTCTATGAAAACTTCCCGTGTGTAAATCTGAAACTACACTGTACACTGAACAGATACCAAATGCATCTGGAACATTGATAGAGGCAAAGGCAAGGAAAGAACCTAGCAATAAGAGTGTCACAGTGAGTAAGATCCATCATTGCCTCACCTACAAAGCACAGATAGAGGGAAGTCCAGTAAGTGCTGAAAATCTCAGTAGCAATAAAGAGGAATCAAAATTGAGTAAAACTAATTAAAGAAAGATTGTTTTAAAACTTAAGCTTCTAAGTAATTTTGAAAGGGTAAGAGATAGGTATTAGCTGAAAGGAGAGAGTAGGGTTTTCCAGAAATGAATGTGCCTTGAGTCAAAAAAAATTGAAGCAGATTAAAATGTCTGCAGAAAAGCCTCCATAATGAAGAGTAATGAATAATGAAATTAGTCAAATATGAAGAGTATTGAAAAAATGAGGAGTTAATATAAGGGTTTATAGTTATCATGAAAAGAATGAAATGTAGAGATCTGTATAACACTCAAAAGAGAAGATGGTCTCAGAGATATTATAAAGATCAGGAGGGTTTTGGTGTTGGGATAACAAAAGACAAAGGAAGTGGAGTTTTAAAAAAATTATTATTAAAATTGACAGTATGGGGGTAAGTGACACTACTAACAAGATGGAAAAAGTAGCGGTCACTATCTGGTAACAGGAAAATGATAAATTTTATTTTATGATGTTTCAATACCGGAAGCCATAAAATAGGAATATTAAAATGAATATTTTTATTTAATATCTGTGTTTTTAATACAGCTATAACTAAGGTAACATTTTTACTGAGAATTTTGGTACCACAGTCTAAGTCTTCTCTATATTTTTTTGGTTTAGTTGCTTAATGACCTTACTTGAGGGTCCTCAGACTGAACTAGCAAACACATACTTTATATAACTCTTTCTGAGTCTGTTATAGAGCCATACAGGCTGTTGTTATTTTAAACATGACTATCTTGAATGCTCTTGTCCATCTTGAAACTATCAATACGATGAATCTTAATAAGCAATTAAATAAATGACATTTGTCGTCTGTAATGTTTATAAAAGGTGAATGCAACCAAAGCCCTCCAAACACCCAAATTATCTTTCTTTGTAATTAGATTTTAATTCCAATGATAAAAATAGCATTTTGGATGGTCTATTGAACTCAGACATTCTGTTAGAACTAAATGATAACAAAGTCAACATTTCTAATAACTTCTAACTTCTTATACCTTCTAATATTTGTAGATAGACATGGATACTTGTAGTATTTTGCAAGAACATTAATCTTTAATCTGCTCAGGGACAAATTCCAGCATTTTACAAAAATGTTGAAGATTTTTCCAAATCCTTTCAACAACTGTCCACTTGTATATAAAAATCCTCGGAGCCATTTATAGTTAATCTTTTCCTAGTTTTTCTGTAGGATAGCCAAGCAAAAAAAAAATATATTTACTGTATATCATGTATCAGTTCATGTAATCGATCTTTTGGGAGAGACAACAGAGCTTAAGGCATGTATTAGTTTCCTATTTGCTGCTATAACAAATTACCACAAACTTAGTGGTTTAAAACAGTACAAATGTATTTCTTAAGTTCTGGAGGGCAGAAGTCCAAACTCGAGGTATCAGCAGGCCTGGTTCCTTTTGGGAGAATCTATTTCCTTGCCTTTTTTTAGTTTCTAAAGGCTACCTGCATTCCTTGATTCATGGCTCCATCTTCACATGTCTCCAGCCTCTTGATTCCACTATCGCATCTCCTACTACTGGTTCTGCCCTTCCTACTTTGGTTTTATAAGGCCCCTTGTGATTGTATCAAGTCCACTCAGATAGTACAGGATAATCTCATTTTAAGACCCTTAACCTGAATCACATCAGCAAATCCATTTTGCCATCTAAGGTAGCATTCACAGGTTCCAGAGATTAGGATGTAAACATCTTTGGGAGCCATTATTCAATCTATTACAGGGCACATCATGTTAACAAGATAGAAACTTATGTCAAATACCTTATCTGTTAAGATCAGTAGTGTAGCCACACATAAATACTCTATCATAGACACCATAAAAAAACAGCTCCTTACCTGTAACTAGACCAAATGTTGAGCAAAGAGAACAATACAACTCTTCCCAACTACTGACTTGCCATGAATTTCAATCACTATTTCTCTATCTTCCTTTAGTTCTTGATTTATAGCTATTATACTATGGACCAGAGATAAGAGAATGGACTTAACAATTCATGTCAGTTATATTCTCAGCAGAAAATTGGCTGGTCTGGAATTACTGTTGAGGGTCCTTTTCATTTTATCAACTGTACAGATGAATATACCTAAAATGTGACAGGCCACATAAAATTTTATCAGCTCCCTTTCTTTAGGTCTAAATGAGTTATCTAACAAATAAAATAACCCCTTTCACTACTAGCACAGCATTTCCTTATTAATCGTCATTGGAAGATAGGTCAATAGTTATCTGAATATCATAAAAGTATATGACAATAAATCAAACCTAAGAACCCATTATTGTTTATTTTGTCCCATCTCCTTGGTACATCTTTCCTCTAACCCTATTACCACCCTTTTGGCATTCTATGTCCTAGTTTCTTTCTTTCTCATGGCTGAATCTTAGATTTAGATACATTCTGGTACTCCTAGACTCACATTATAAAAAAAGTTTTGTTGAAGTGTTTTCCAGAAAAAAAAAAACATCTAAAGTCAGACAGCAAGCTACCTTATTAATTACTATTGAATAAAAATTATATATCAACTAGAGTATCTTTCAGTTTATCCTTTATATGGCAATATTTGACATGTGGGACCATATATAAATCTTTTTGAAACACTCTCATAGTCATTTATGCCATGCCAAAAATTTAAGAGAAATTTTCCTCTAATGGCATCAGTTATATATCTCCAGGTAGTTGACACCTCTGACCATGTTTTCATGATATCCAGTCAAACATCTCACTATGCTCATGAAATGTGTGTGTTAATGTGCCGTTGAGTAAACTCCAGCTCCTGATGACCCTATGAATGAAGGATGTCTACAATGTCCGGTCCTCAAAAGCCCTGCTCAGCTCCTGTAGACTCATGCCTATGGAATCCTTTATGAAGTCAATTCATCTCACATTTGGTCTTTCTATTTTCCTGCTGAAATTTACTTTTCCCAGCATTATGGTCTTTTCGAAACAGTCCTGCCTTCTCATGATGTGCCAAAAGTAGCATAGTAGTTTTGTCATTTTTGCCTCCAGCGATGGTTTGGGCTTAATTTGCTCTAGGACCTACTTGCCCATTTTTCTGGCTATCTAGGGTATCCATAGAACTCTCCAACACCATATTTCAAATGAATCATTTTTTTTTTCCTACTGGCCTTCTTCAATGTTTCATTTTCACATCTGTATATAGTAATTGGGGATACGAGGTTGTGGATGATTTTAGCTTTGGTCTCTAATGGTACATCTTTGCTCGGGGTTATCTTTCCTAATTATTCTATTGCTGCCTTTCTGAGTTTCAGCCTTCTCTTGCTTTCTTGAATGCCTCTCATTAAATTTTACTGCCATCCTCTGTAACCATAGTACTTATTAACTACTATTAATAAACTGTTCCAAGATCCCTAAGCAAATTGAATTATATGGCAATGAAAATGATACAATAGGAGACATTGTTCAGTGACCAGAGGATTCAGAGTAAATACATTGCCATTTCTTTCCATCACTGCCAGTTTGGCTTTGATAAGGCACTTAATCCTTCTGAGACATGGTTCTTCCATTCATAAAATGAGATAGTACTAATTGAAAAAGGTATCATGAAAATATATGTATGAAAAAGAAAGTCCATGTATGCCCCACAATTCAGAACACCACTATTATTAATAAAATGTTAAATAACTTTATATTCTATACTCCTGCCTGGTGTCTGGACCCCCATTGGTACGGATTCTCATTACTCTTTCCCTCAATATGCTTCCTTTGTAATATGGTATAAAATGTGGTCTCTCATTCTCATGAAGTCACAGCAAACTGTATAAGTAAATCCTATGCAATAGAGATAGAAGACTTTTTTCAGTTTATAGCTCCTTTTAATCATCTACTTAATATTCAACAGCCTGAGTTATTTTTAGAAGGCTGTTACTACCTGTCTTCAGAACACTATTTTATCATTTAAAGGCAGTAGACAAGAGAAAACAGAACAATGGTAGGTTCAACGACTCTATTTTCCCCAAAATACATTCTTCATTATTTGGAATGTTTACTAAGTTCAGTGAATAAGTGAATTGTCAAATAAATAGATATTCATTACACAGATGGCAATCTATCCCTTTTATAATAAAAGTTGATGGAAATATATCTGAAGAAAATTAGCATTTTCATACTATCGGCCTTCTAAAATGCACAAGTGAATACAATGATAAAGATATGTTCTATACTCTAAGCAACCAAAAAAAGATAATTTCAATTTTGTGTCCTTATCTTAAATATCCATTACTCAAGCTTGATCCACTTGGTGCCTAAATTTACAAATCTTTAATTAATGTGTTCTTTAGTACATTTTTATATAATCAAAAGAGAATGGGTTTGATGTCAGAGAATTGCTATCTCTGCACTGACTAGACCTTTTATCCAATTTCTATCAGGTTCAGTTTCAGGTTCAGATCTTATTATTATAACTTCAAACCCTATAAAAATATAATGGACATTTTTCTTTAAAAATTTATTTTACTTTTTTTTTACATTTCTTTTTCTGAACACTTAATCATTAGAGTATAGAGAATGGTAAAAAATTTTTAACATTAATTTTGTATCCAGAAACTTTACTGTATTTGCTTAGTTTCTAGTAGTGTTCTTGTAAAGTCTTTAGAATTTTCTATATAGGGAATCATGTCATCCACAAATAGTGACAGTTTGATGTCTTTATTTCCTATTGAGATGCCTTTTATATCTTCTCTTCCTCATTGCACTCTTCAAGGACCTTCAATGTTATATTGCATAACAGTGGTGATATTGGACAGCCTTGCCTTGTTCCTGATGTTAGAGGGGAAGGTTTTAGTTTTTCACTATTCAGTATTGATGTGGCTGAAGATTTGTTGTATATGACCTTTATTAGGTTAAGGTTCTTTCCTTCTATACTGATTTTGTTAAGTGTATTGATCACAAATGGATGCTGTATTTTGTCGAAAGCTTTTTCTGCGTCTACTGATATGATTATATGATTCTTAATTTTTAATTTTATATGTATATCACATTAATTGATTCACATGTGTTGAAACATCCCTGTGCCCCTGGGATGAAGCCCACTGATCATGGTGTATAATCTTTTTAATATGTTGCTGTATTTGGTTTGCTAGTATCTTATTTAGGATTTTTGCATCTGTGTTCATGAGAGATATTGGTCTGTAGTTTCTTTTTGTGTTATCTTTACCAGGTTTTGGTATCAGGTAATATTGGCCTCATAAAAGAGTTAGGAAAGTATTGCCTCCTCTTGATTTTTTGGAAGAGTTTGAGGAGAATAGTATTAAATCTTCTTGAATGTTTGGTAGAATTCACTGGTGAAGCCATCTGGTCCTGGACTTTTACTTTTTGGTAGGTTTTTGATGATTGTTTTAATTTCCATACTGCTGATTGGTCTATTTAGATTTTCCAGTTCTTGATTCAGTCTAGGAAGGTTTTATTTTCTAAGTACTGGTCCATTTCTTCTAGGTTATTATATTTGGTGTTATATAATTTTTAAGTATTCTTGTATGATCCTTTGTATTTCTGTGTGTCTGTTGTAATTTCCTCTTTCATCCTGATTTTGTTTATTTGTGTCCTTTCTCTTTTTTCTTTAGTGAGTCTAGCCAGGGGTTTGTCAATTTTATTAACCTTCTCAAAGAACCTTCTCTTTGTTGTATTTATTTTTTCTTTTTTTGTTGTTGTTGTTTTCAATTTCATTTATTTTGCTGTAATTTTGATTATTTCTTTCCTTCTGTGAATTTAGGCTCATTTGTTTCTCCTTTTCTAGTTTTTAAGATGAAGCATTAGGTTGTTTATTTGGGCTCATTCTTGTTTCTGAGATAAATCTGTAGTAATATAAATTTTCCTCTTATTACTGCTTTTGCTATATCCCAGAAGTTTTGACATGTTGTACTACCATTGTCATTTGTTTCTACGTATCTCTTGATTTCTTTTTTTATTTATTCTCTGACCCCATTATTGTTCACTAGTATGTTGTTTAATCTTCACATATTCGTGGTTCTTCCCACTTTCTTTTTACAGTTGATCTTCAGCTTCAGAGCGTTATGATCAGAGAATATGTTTGATATGATTTCAATCTTCTTATATTTGTTGAGGCTATCTCTGTTTCTCAGTATGTAGTCATTCCTTGAGAATGTTCTATGTGTGCCAAAAAAGAATGTAGAAGCAGCTGTTTTGGGATGAAAGTTTCTGTAAATGTCAATTATGTAGTCACTCTAATGTTCTTCTAAGGATGTTATTTTGATATTGATTTTCTGTTTGGATGATCTGTCCATATCCAAAACTGAGGTATTTAGGTCCCCTACCATGATAGCATTTTAGTCTGTTTCTCCCTTTAGTTCTGTTGTAATTGCTTTATATATTTTGAGGATTCCTGATTGGGAGCATAGATATTAATAACATGTCTTCTCGGTGCATGATTTCCTTTATCATTATGAAGTGTCTCATCTTTTTTTTTTTTTTTTTATTTGAAGTATTCCATCTGATGTTAGTACCACTACTGCCACTTTTCTCTGAATGCCATTTGCTGAAATATCATTTTCTACCCTTTCACTTTGAGTCTATTTTGTCTTTGGAAGTGATATGTGTGTCCTGGAGGCAGCATATGGTTGGCTTTGTTTTTGATCCAATCTGAACTCTGTCCTTTTTTATTAGTGATTCAGTCCATTTACATTTAGGGTGATTATTGAAATATGAAGTTTCCTATAGCCATTTTTTCTTTTGTTTTCTGGTAGCTCAGTGTTTCCATTGCTTCTTTATCCTTGGTGTCTGTAATTTTTTTGCTGTTGTTGTTGTTGTTTGTGTTCTGTTCATTTTCCCTCTGGTCCTTCTTGTTTTATTGTTATATACTTCAGTTCTGACTCGTTGGTATGTGAATACCATTACAAATATGTAGAGGATAGTTATCTATATATATATCTATATAGATAGATATATATACTATCTATATAGATATATATATCTATTATATATCTATCTATGGTATGTGAATACCATTACAAATATGTAGAGGATAGTTATCTATATATCTATCTTATATCTATCTATATATATATCTATCTATATATATCTATCTATATTATATATATATATTATATATATTAGTCTATTTTCTATTAGTCTATTAGTCTATAGATAGATATAGATAGATAGATATCTATCTATATCTATCTATCTATATATATATTAGTCTATTTTCTTCTATTCCTCTTTATGAATTGGATGTTTGAACCCTTCCCTTTATTTTCATTGTTGCCTCAATGTATGTTTGCTGAATGTTCATTACTATTTGAAATACACAAATCTCTTCTTATTGTTTAAGCTTATAAGACCTGTTCTTAGAAAGGGTTGCACTCCTGTGCTTCTATCTGCCTGCTAGTCACTCATAATTATGTGTTTTTGTTTCTGTTTTTGTGGTTTTTTCATCATTTTGTTTTAGATGAACTAACCTCTTTCAGTATTTCCTGTAGTACAGGCCTCGTAGTGGAGAATTCCCTCAATTTTTGTATGTCTAGATAGGTCTTTATTTCTGTTTAGTATCTAAAGAAGAGCTCTGTGGTTACATTATTCTTAGCTAGTAGTTCCTTTCATTTAATAGTTTGAATATTTGATTCTATTCTTTTCTGGCTTATAAGGTTTTGTGCTGAGAAGTCTGACCAATAATCTAATAAATTTTCCTTTATAGATTACCATCTTCTTTTCCCTGGCTGCCCTGAGAATTCTGTCTTTGTCATTGATTTTTGATAATTTTAATACAATTGTATTGGAGAAGGCCTTTTTGGGGTGAGATAATTGGGTGTTCTGTTGACTTCTTGAGTTCCAAGCTCCAGCTTATTCTTTAGATTTGGGAAATTCTCTTTAACTATGTGTCTGAGAATGCTTTCTATTCCCAGCTCCTTTTCCTCTCCTTTGAGAATGCCCTTTATTCTTATGTTTCCTCTCCTGATGGTATCAGGAGTTCCTGTATTTCTTTTTCATTCTTTTTCATTCTTTGGTTTTTCTCCTCTTCCTTCTGATTTATTTCTAGATTCTGTCTTTGATATCACTGATCCTTTCCTCCATTTGATCGACTCTATTTTCCAAGCTTGCTATTTCATTTTTCATCTCTTCGTTGTATTCTTCATTTCCAGAAGTTCTATTGGTTCTTTTTGAGGGTTTCAATCTCCTTGCTAAAAAACTCATCCTGCTGATCTATTTGTTTTTGCAATTCTTGAGAATGTTGATATGAATTATTTTGGATCTCATTGAGTTTTTTTTTAGAAGTACCATCCTGAATTCTCTGTCATTTAAGTTGCATATTTCTATGTCTTTAATCTTATTTTCTGGATATTTTTCTCTTTCCGAGCTGCCTTGTTACCTTGGTTGTTCATGGTGTTTAATGGACTATTTCTCCAACTTGGCATTAATGGAAGTGTATTCTGCATTTTTTCCAGAAATATTAATTATGTAAAGGTCTTTCTTTAGGCTGCTGCAAAGAAATCACTTCTTTTGGGTCGAGTAGGTAGCGTCTCGGCCTCTTAGTTCCTTGCTTTATATACAGCCTTAATACTGCCTTTTTTTCTTTGTAGATGTTTAATCATGCTCACTACCCTCAGTCTCAGTCCCTGTCCATGTTAGCGACAGTTTTGGTAGCCTTTACTCATATACCCCTGCAGCTCTGTGGTGTTCAGTCCTGGAGGATATGGAGTGTGGGGTTTCTGGGTTGGAGTATGGGAGCTGCAGCTCAGCCTTGTGTTTTGCAACCGCAGCTGGTAATAATCAACTATTGCTTCTCTGCTGTCCCCACTTCTATGCCGTCCCCACTTCTGTAATTTCTGCCCTGTTCTCTGGTCACTGCCATTGTGTGAGCTCACTGCTCTCTTAGGCAGGGTTGTTTAGGGAACCTCCCATTCCTCCTTCCCTCATCTTCCTCTTGTAGGGAGCTCCCACTGTGAGAGGTAGCTTCTTTGTTTCTCCTAGTCTACTGCCCGACTCCCAGGGTTTCTGACCTGTGGTAGCTCTTATGCACAGATCCCACGTTCAGTGCTGGTGTGCAGGTTGTGAGTTTTTTGTTGATTTTTAGATGTTCAGCTTATTGTTTCAAAGGGAAAGATCTGAGGACATCTCTCACTCCACCATGTTTCCGACATCCCTCTCCCTAGAAATTTTAATCTATGAATTTCCATTTAATTATAGGGTAGCAGCCATATCTATGTTTTTTGTATAGATACATGGTACTGGATGTCATTTAATAAATCAGGTTTTCACACTAAGTAGTATTATGAGGAATTGGAAAGTTGTTCAAAATATATTTAGTAACTACTATATGAATTTTGCATGAAAGAAGGCTATATAATGCTATATGTTTAATAAACATCACTCTGGATAGGTTATTAGAACTGTGAAAATGAGTAAAATTTTTTTTTAAACTACAAAAAAAAGAAAAAAAATTAATCACTGTCAAAACTAATAACAACTAAGGGCAGAATTCTAGAGAGCTAAGCATGCCAGAAGTTTAAGCATGCATTAGGTAAGGATTCGGGCTCTTTAGCAAACCAAAAAATCATGTTCTTCCCTGCTTCAGGCTCTTAAACTACTTATCTACAAATATATAGTCCGAGGTTTAGCCTGTCCCATCTCATTAAGATTCCCTACTACTACATAGAATAAAGGATTGGAGAAAAGACAAAGTCACATTAATGAGAAGAGCTCTGAGAAAAACTATTGGCTGTGCTTTCCTATGTTCTTAGAAAGCTGAGAATGTTGCTTGTTATAGATAGGGGCATATATCCTTTGCCACCAGATCATTTACTAAGATCTGATATATACCAAGTTACCATATATGTATGGCAATCAGGTTTTTTCAAAAGATCATGTATTATTCCCAATTGCTGAATAGGAAGAGAAATAAAACAGTGGCAGATTAATATTCCATACTCCTATGCTACACAGTTTTCCTGAGGTATATTACAAGCCCACTTTGGTATATTTTTAGGAAACTGATGCCATAATTCTGGCTATAATGCAACAGTAGATTATAAAACTATTTTGAATTTTTTTAAAAAATCCTTGGAGAAGATAAGGCTCCTGCATAGAGGCTACCTAACCTCAAATTTGGTGGATTGTCATATTGTTTTATTTATCTCTTATTCTAGGTCTTGAATGAAGAAAATAGTGGAGTAATAGATTCAAATTATTTTCTAACTTTCTTGTTAATACTTAAAAAGCACTTAATTGCTCCACAGTATGTTTTAAAATGTTTTTAATAGCCCCTAATTTCTGTAGAAGTATTTTAAGAGCCCAGAAGGTGTGGGTAGCACATAATGTTATGACCAAGTTAGTAGAGTTGTGGGAACTCTCTCAATCAACTAAAGCAGATATCTTGTTAATTTATGTAAATAATAAAATAATAAATCTAAAATATTTATTTTATTAAAAACAAAATAATAAAAATTAGTTTGAACATTACTGTTCTATCATCACGTACAAATGGCATGTTGCGGAAAACTTACTAGAAGCCAGGGTTATAAAATCAATTACTATTATTCCAAAATAATCAAACTATTTTTATTAGGCTCCTTTAAAATCAGAGCAATGTTGGCTACCACTCAAGATGGTGCTCTCTTCCTCCCATGACCACCCTCAAAATTACAACTAAAGTATAGAACAGCCATCGTTGAGAATCACCTCGAGTCTAGTTGAACAAAAGTCCTATAACAGAAGATATACAGGAAAAGCCACCCCAAGACTGGTAGGAGGGGTAGAGATGTGGAACTGGCTGGTCCTACACTCATGTGTGGTGTTTAAAATTGGGAAGGATATCTCAGTTGAGTTGGTCCCCCCTGAGGAGTGAGGGTTCCCAGGCCCACACCACACTCCTCAGTCAGCGTTCCAGTGCAGGCAACAATAGTTCCCACACCTCTGACTGTGAAAATCATTGAAAATTGTAGCTGAGTGAGATGAAGGGCTGCTGGAGTGCAAGATGTTCCTCTTAAATGGCTCGTGCATCGATTTACTCACTCACAGACTCACTTACTCTGAGATCCAGCACTGTAACAGCAGCTTGAAAGGTGTGAGGGACGTACAAGGAAGAATTGAATTGTCTGTCATCAGGGTGTGGGCTATAGAGACAGCTTTCTCCCAGAGAGAAGTGCTGACAAAAGCCATTGTTCCTTTCTTGAACCCTTCCATCATGCAGCCTGCACACAGGTGGGAGATATATATATCTTCATCAACCTAGCTAACACCATTTTTCCCTGTCTTGGTGATTCCCGGAGACTCCAACAGACCCAACATTCAGGCCCACCCAAGCTACTTCCAGTGGCTTTTCCTTGCAAACAGCATATCTTGGCTCATGCTGTGGACTTTCCTAAAATCTCTCAAAGGTTCACAAACCCCACAAAATAAGCATCTGGCCTCTGCAAGCTCTGAATATCTTGCTAAGCAACACCAGATGAGTAGTAGTGACAGCAAGCCTCAGTTCACAGCTTAGCCTCTCCCAGGCACCTCCAAGTCCAGCACAAGTGGCAATCATCTGCAGATCACTTTGGAGCTCACACCAAGTGACTCTAGACAGGGGACAGGCAGAGGCTGACCCTAAGCCCCAGAAACAACACACCCAGTGGCCAGCTTCAGACCACACACAGAGCACCTCCTAATCACCTCCACAAACAACAACCCAAAAGTCAGAATTGACACTCACTAGAGCCTCACTAACATAAATCCTGATCTGCAGGGTCAGTCCCTGAATAACAACTCCTCCACTGTAGTCTAAGCCAGTCATCTTAAATAATCATCCTAAGGATCAATCATTGCCATTAATATATTGACAGCAATCAAAGGTCAACTACAATAGTAGGAAACACACAATTCACACAAGGGACAAACCTGAAGCACCCCACTCAAGTAACCAGGGAGACTGTGCCATTGAGCCCCACAGGACACCTACTACATAAGGCCACTCAACCAAGACCAGTAGACATAGCAGCTCTACCTGATACATGGAAAACAAACACAGGGAGGCAGCCAAAATAAGGAGACAAAGAAATGTCCCAAATAAAAGAACAAAACAGAGCTCCAGAAAAAGAACTAAAAAAAGTGGAGACAAGCAATCTACCAGATACAGAGTTCAAAAACACTGGTTATAAAGATACCCAATGATCTTTCTTCAATAAAGAGGTAAGAAACATAAAAATGGTGATAGAAAAAAAACAGAAATAAAGAACACAATAACTGAAATGAAGAACACATTAGGAGAATCAGCAGTAGATTAGATGAAGCAGAAGATCAAATCAGTGATTTGGAAGACAAGGTTGCAGAAAACACCCAGTCTGAACAGAAAAAATAAAAATGAAAATAAATAAGAATAGTTTAGGGGCTTCGGGGATAGCATCAAGCATAACAACATTTACATCATAAGAATACCAGAAGGAGAGAGAGAGAGGAAGGAATTGAAAACCTATGTGAAGAATTAATGACAGAAACTTTTCCTATCTGCTGAAAGAAATAGACATACAAGCCAAGGAAGTTCATCGACTCCCAAAAGAAATAAATCCAACAAGGCCCAAACCAAGACACATCATAATTAAAATATCAAAGGTTAAAGACAAAAAGAGAATCTTAAAAGTACCAAGAAAAAAGCAATTAGTTATCTACAAAGGAGCTCCCATAAGACCGTCAGATGATTTCTCAAAAGAAACTTTGCAGGCCAGAAGGAATTGGCAGGAAATATTCAAAGTGATATAAAGCAAGTATCTACAACCAAGATTACTCTGCCCAGCAGAGCTATCATTTAGAATCGAAGGACAGATAAAGAGCTTCCCGGACAAGAAAAAGGTAAAGGATTTCATCACCACCAACCCAGTATTACAAGAAGTGTTCAAAGGATCTCTTAAAGACAGAAAAAAGAGGAAGGAGGGGGGAGGGGAGGAAGAGAAGGTAAATAAGAAGCAATGATCAAAAATATGAATAATAAAATGGCAATAACTACATATCTATCAACAATTTAAATGTAAATGGATTAAGTGCTACAGTAAAAAAAAATTGGGTGGCTGAATGGATAAGAAAACAAGACCCTTACATACACTGCCTATAAGAGTTTTTACTTGGGATCAAAAGACACACACAGACTGAAAGTAAATGGATGGAAAAAGATATTTCATGAAAATGGAGACAAACAAACAACAACAACAAACAACAACAACAAAACTAGGTTAGCAATACTTATACCAGACAAAGTAGACTTTAAAACAAAGGCAAAGAAAGATCCAGTAATTTCACTTCTGGGTATTTATCTGAAGAAATCCAAAACACTACTCTGAAAGAACATGTGTATCCATATGTTCATTGGAGCATTATTGACAATAGCCAAGATATGAAAGCAACCTAAGTGTCTATCAATAGATGAATGGAAAGGAAGATGTGGTACATATATAAAATGGAATACTATCCAACTATAAAAAAAAAAAATCTCGCTATTTGCAACAATATGGATGGACCAAAAGAGTATTATGCTAAGTGAAATAAGTTAGACATAGAAAGACAAATACCTTTATGATTGACCTTATATGTGGAATCTAACAAAATAAATGAACAAACAAAACAAAAAACAAACTCCTAGACACCGAGAAATTTTGATGTTTGCCAGGTGGGAAGAGGGTTGGAAAGATAGATGAAGAAGGGAGGGGAAAGAGGTACAAATGGTAGTTACAAATAGTCTTCGGATAAAGTACACATGGAGGAATATAGTCAATAATACTGTAATAAGTATATATGGTGTCAGATTAATACTGGATTTATGGGAGTGATCACTTTGTAAAATTATATAAATGTCTAATCACTATGTTGTAGACTGAAATAACATATGTCAACTGTAATTTGAACTCAATAAAATATTTTTTTAAATCAAAGGAATATCTGTTCAATTAATTGACTTATTGAAAAAACACGGTAATGACTTTTGTTATATTACCCAACCTCAAGAAAATAATGTTTAACAAGGATATATTCAAGTTTCATTGTTTTTCTTCATATAATATGGTAATGAACTACTGTGGTGGGAGGAAAAATGCAATAATCCTGCTAGTTTCTAAAAAGGAAAGTGAGCTAGAGCTTCATGAAATGGCAATGGAGTGAGTTCTAAAGACTCACCCTTCACTTCCACAGGCTAACTTGGCCCTTCTGAGTTTGATTGCAATTCTGGAAGACAGTGGTCTCTTTACTGTAGAAATTTAAGTGGCTGTCCCCTATAATGGACAAAGTTCAAAAAAGTCACTTTGGAAAGTCTGATGAGTTAGATTCAATTGGCTTCAATTGTCCAAATAAATAGCTTACAACTTTTCCAATAAAAGCAAATCGACTGTAGTGTGATGCTTACTCTTAATAAGCTAAAATGTTAAATAAATTTCTATATTCCAGTCAGGATTAATTTAGTAAGGACCTGTCACAATGAAGTAGACAACAGCAGCTTCTAGTGATCAATGGGTCTTCTCAGTAAACCTAACAGCTCATGCAGGAGAATAAGCTCAATGAAAATTGTAGTAACAGAGGAATAACAATTGTCTCAAGAACTTGAAGAAAATTTACCTGGCATGTTCCAAATTTTTTTTTATGTTCTATTTAGGATAACATTTGTTGAGAATATTGTTCTCAGATTCATTGGGGATGGATTTTATACTATATAAAGAAAATATCCAGGAGTTCATAAAAAAAAAACAGTTAAAAGCAACAGAATTCAAATCAATAAGACTACATTAAAAGGACTTAAACATTATGATTTCTGACTCCACAAATGTATCCATAAAGAAAGAATTTTAGGAAACTTTAAAACATCCACGTAAGATGGTTTTATTTTTATTTCTATGGCCTGATTTATTACATATTTTATTTTACATTATTATAAGGACTATATCAATGTATAAAGTTTGACATGATTGCTAAGAATAATTTAAATATTACTACTATTATAGTTTTTTGTTAGCATAATGTATTTATTACTGATAAAAAGATGATATCTATATTGCATAGAATAATTATGTCACAACAAAATAGGACTATTTCTGCTAAAAACATTTCACAATCCATGTCCTGGAAGTAGAAGCAACAAAAACTGAGGTCAGCTCTTGGAAACCACGATATCTGAAATGTTGCTTCAGAATTCAAATCTAAATTCCCCAGTAGGAGGACCTTATTTGTTCTTAGTATTTGCATGTCTTAACTTTGTTTTTAATATTTCAGGGAAAAGGTGCTGCTTTTTGTCAAAGGAGTAGTGTGAGAAACCTAGTGTATGTTCATGATCAAGGTACAGTCCCACTCCTTTGTTTGCAGATTACCTCTTATGGATAAAAGAATAAGCCAATTCCTTCATTAGGTGAGATAATAACACCTTAGATCCCTTTAGTGTTTACGAAACTTAACACTGGCTTTACTAAGATTTTTAAAGTTAATCTCAAAAACTACATCATCGGAGATAAGGAATTAGTATTCCTGCAAAATAGACACATGCCAGGTTTACAGATAGTATATTTGACCTTCCTATCTCTTTGTGTACCAAATACATAGATTCCATCTAGTACACATTACTGAACCTCAGTGATTTCATTGTTCAGCTCCCATTTTCTGCCTTCTGTATTCGTCCCTCTCCTAATTTAAAATCATCCTTTAACAACATCATTCCTAATTAGATGATTAGTGCTTGGAAAGGGCAGGAGATAAGTCATTTGCATAATTTAATCATAAAAAGAAGTTAAAGATACAGATTTTGCTGTTCGTGTTTGTACAATTATCTTCTTCAGCCTGGGGGGCTGAAGAATATTAATGTGATTAAACAGTATTTCAGCAAACAGGCAACTGCGTGTCCTCTATTAAAGCAAGGCTGGAGGCAAATGAAAAAATTAAATTTTAGAAGACAATCAATTTATTTCTACATGACTGTAATAAATAACAGCCCATCTGCAGAAACTCAATTAAGCCATGGGAGGGTACATGTGTCACAAAACGCTAAATGGGACACACAAGGCTGAATTTTCCACAAAATAGAACTAGTAATAAATGTCCTACCAGCTGCCATATCAGCCTAGAAAGTCAACATAACAAGAATTTCCTAGAAATGAAGTGCATACAGTGTCATTCACACTCAACCAGTTAATTTAGCATTAGTTGCAAAAATTCTGAAAACTGGTTCATTTTATTCTGATATTGCTGTATTTTTGTTGTTCTGAATGTATGTATACATATGTATTCACACATATTTGTTATGATACCACTTTCAGTAATGATAAGATGTAACATTTACTGTGCTCTTATTATGTGCTCAGTATGTCATGTGCATGATCTCAATCTTCTTTAATACCTCATGAGTTATATAAATAATATTATCCTCATTTTTAGTTGGAAAAACTGAGGTTTGGATGATCATATATCTAGAAAGTTTTGGAATTAGACAAATGTGGCTATCTAAGACAAAGCAGTAATTTCCTAGGCTTTCTATTGTTCAAGAGGAGCTGTCAATCAGAATCAGAAATAATATATCCCCTTAGGTGTAAGCAATAAATTTCTTTAAAATATGAACATTTCTCAGAAGTAAAATATATTTAATTATAATAAATCATAGTTATACTGTGCAAATCAACAGACTGAAGAACATTTTGGTTCTTGCATTCATGTACATATATTAGGTACTATGAGTGATAAAACAACACTCATTCTGTTCCTGAAGTTGATGAATTCAGAAGCTAGTTTGGGGTAGGGAAAACATACAGCTTAAAACTTAAAAATTTATTAAAAAGTAGATATTGGAGGATGAGGATGAGGGGAAGAGGAGGAAATGAGGGAAAGAGGGGAAGAGAGGAGGGAGAAGGGGAATAGAGGAGAGAATACAGGTAGAGGGAGGAGGCGAAAGAGATGATTGAGGAGGGAAATGGGAAAGGAAGAAGAGGGAAGAGGAAAGAGGAAGAAAAGAAAAAAAAGAAAAGGAGAGGGAAGGGCAGGAGGAGGGGGAAGAGAGGAAGAGGAAGGAGAAGGATGAGGAGGAAGAGGAGGAAGAAAAGGAAGAAAGAGAAGAAGAAGGAGGAGGAGAAGGAGAAGGAGAAGGAGGAGAGGAAGAGGAAGAGAAAGAGGAGGAAGAGGAAGAAGAAGAGGAGGAAGAGGAAGAGGAGGAGGAGGAGGAGGAGGAGAGGAAGAAGAAGAAGAAGAAGAAGAAGAAGAAGAAGAAGAAGAAGAAGAGAAGAAGAAGAAGAAGAAGAAGAAGAAGAAGAAGAAGAAGAAGAAAAGAAGAAGAAGTTATTTGTAGATAAAAGGTCAGAGAAGCAACAGATAACTCACTACAGATGATGAGGAAGTTCTCATACAGGAGAACTTTACAGACAGCTGTTTTTAACAAGATCTTGAGTAGAGAAAATTCTTCCTGGGAAGGAATCTCGACCTTAAAATTTTCTGATGTCAGTTTCCTTAGTGGTTTACATTACATCAATGTAGTTCCATTCAGTTTTAACAAACCTGACGATTCACGCTTAAATAAAAAATTCATTTGAAGTTCTAATCTCATCTAATTTGAAATATCAGGAAAGACAAGTAATCATTTGCTCCTTTACTTTGCTTCTGTGTAATAGATACTAGAGTCATAGTGCCTAAAATGGTCTTTCTACAACACTTTTTGGACAGCCTATCTTGATTGAGATAACCAAGTATTTGATGTGTGCACATGTCTATTTTAATTGTCATATGAAGAAAATCAAGATGTTTTAACCAAACCAACACAGCTAAACTTGAATTTTAACAATGAAACTGTCTCTTTTTTTCCTAAACAAGAGTCTTAATAGCAGATGTTACTACATCTGGCTTCCTTTGCTCTTCTCCAGTTGCAGAAATTAAAAGTCACTCGAAGTGACAGAGTCTAATGGAAGTTAGCAAATGCTGACCAAATCTTTTCCAACCACTCTATTAAGACACCAAGTGAATGGCTGGGCAAGCCTCACCAGAAAAACTTCATTCCCTAGGCAATTAGCAAGGAATTAAGATTGAGACCAACAACAATTTTTTTAGCTTTGCTCTGCAATGATTTCACATGAGAAATTGATTTAAAGCTTAACTATTTCTTCATTTCTTCATCATCAAACCACCAAGGTCACAGAAATCCCAAGATTTCTTCTAGCCAAAGAGTGACTAGAAGTGATGACTATAGCAGGAGTTATTTAAGTAGCATCATGTAAGGTTAATGTGTGAATCAGAGAAAAGCAGGTGTTAAAAATATATTGATTGGGTTTCTGACACTTTGAATGTATTATGAAACATCTATAGGTAAAGAACCGTGACAATTTCTTAGTCCTATACTGTGCCTAGCAGATTTGTAGTACTCTGTCTATGAAAGACCAATGTGCTGAAATGATATTAGAAACTTAATTAATTCTTCATGTATATGTGATGAACTGATAAAATTAACAAACACATATCCTGGGACTGATAATGTTCCTGTTATAAGATCAGTTCATAACATAAAGCATGTCATCCATTGAAAAATAATGTTAATAATACATTAAATAAACTAAACATTATTTAATGTAATTACATTACATAATGTAATTATTATGTAATGTAATAATTACTTCAATTATTAAGAAAATGTTATTTTTCACTGTATTCTTTAAGATAGATTAAGTGAAGCACAGAATGTCCATTACAAAACAGGGATTGTTAGAGTAAATATTTAAACTTTCATAATTAGTGAATGGATTAATTTTTTTAATTTGAAGATCTAATTGGCTTTATTAAGTGATTCATTAATCAGCCAGCATCTCACCTAGAAACTAGAATATAACTCCCTGGATTACTTTTTAAACAATACCTTTGGTCAAATTGAGTTCCCTGAGTTTTAAATTCCAATAAATTTAATTTTAAATTTTAGAAATTAAGCTAAAAATATTTTTTAACAAAGCAAACTAATAGAATTACTGTACATACTAAAAACTTTGCAATATGATGCATTAAGACTCCTCTCTTAATCCTTAGCAATTTCAATGAACAATGTACACATATATGATACAACCAACACTCTGGTCTTTCAGTTTCTTGACTTCCTCCAAAGATCTTGTCTTCTTGATTTCAGCTACTTATGTACATGGTCATATCGTAAACCTTGTAATTGCTAACATCTGCAGCTCTTCCATTGTGCATTCTACTCTCTAATCACCACTACCTCTGGTTCACTCCTTCTAGTACTCCAACTTCAACAATCCTTTGACCTCTTCTTGGAACCTCCAATTCATTGATACTACCATCTTTTCACTGTCTCTCACCTCCTTGATAGCCTCCTTTTTTCCTTACCAGTTTAAAATACATTGTCATTCATTATAATGGCCTTTTACATAAACCTTCCATTCTCTTGCCCCCCTTGTCTTTGTTATACTCATACCACTTAGCAAAAGGACAATTTTCATTATATCCAATTATTTGACTACTTTGTGCCAATGCCAATGCAGCTCTACATGGTGGAACTTAAGCACATAACCACATTGATCATTTTGAATTTATGATCATAAACCTCAACAGGCATTTAATATTACCTGACAATCATATTAAACGTCTTTAAATAGTTTACTCTTCTACTCATCTAGATGGCTATTTTATATTTTCTCTTCCTCCTCAAACCTCCAATACCTTTTTTCCAATCCTCATTCAAAACTAATAACTTGTTTCCCACTTCACTAAGAAAACTGAAACAATCAGACTTCCAGTCATGATGGAAGCATATATAAATGCTGTGCTGATGTCCTCCCACAACATCATCAAGATTATAACTAAATTACATAACAACAACCCTTAAGAACCACCTAAAGACTAGCTGACAGAACTCTTATAACTAAGGATATAAAGAAGAAGCCACACCGAGACTGATAGGAGGTGTGGAGATGCAAAATGGGCTGGTCCCACACTTACGTGTGGCAGTTAAAAATCAGGAAGGATTTTTTCGCTGTGCAAGTCCCCCTGAGGAGTCAGGGGCCACATCCCCAATACAAGGCTTCTCAGGTCAGAGCACCAGTGACAGGATAGAGGAGTCCCCAAAACATCTTGGTAAGATAGAGAGCTTCCAGAAACCCAGGCATCTTCTTAAAGAGTTTGCACACAGACCTAGTTGCTGATGGATGCATTCACTTTGAGCTTCAGCACTGGGACAGCAGCTCAAAAAGTGCCAGGTACTTACTGGAAGGAATTGACCTGACTGGCTTCAGGATGGCAGCTAGATGCACAGCTCTTTCAACCATTATGTTTCTTGTTGAGTCCTCCCCGACCCCACAGTGCCATGAAGTAGGCACTATTGTTCCTTTTCTGAGCCCTCCCCCAACCTAGCCTTCAGGCATAGGTAAGCGCCAAATCTGACTCTCCATCAAACTCAACCCACCCTTCTGATTCTCTGACAACCTGCCCCCCCAACTCATGAAAAGACCCAAACCTCTATCAGGGGCTGATACTCATAAGCAGCTGGCCTCAGCCTATACTGCAGACTTCCCTAAAATTTCAGAAAGGTCCACACACTCCAAACAAGCATCAGTTGTCCTTGGTGTGCTCTGTATCTGTTTCTAAGTGGCCCCTAGCTGGGCACCAGTAGTAGCCTGTCTCAGTTCACAGCATAGGCACTCCCAGGTGCCTATAAGCCCAGCACAGGCAGCTACAAACTTTGTACTTCATACCAGGTGACTCTGAAATGTGCACAGGCAGCACTGGACCTGGCATGCACTGCAGCCCCTCCCAAGAGGCTCCAGAATCCGGTGACTAGCTTCAACCACAGCAGACAACCACCCAATTATCTCCACAAATAACACACCCAAAGGGTGAACACAGCAGGAAACAGAGCCCCCTACAGTGAATCTCACTCTGTGGAGTCAGCCCACATATAAGAGCTTCTCCACTGTACTCATGAATGGTCCTCACAGCCAGCCAGCCTGAGGGTCAATTCCACCCACTGATGTACAAAGAGCAGTTAAGGTTCAACTACAACAGGAGGACATGCACAACCCATACAAGGGACATCCCTGATACACCTAGATCAGGTGACCTAGGAGACTGTGCTTCTGAGCTCCATAGGACATTGGATACATAAGGCCACAACACCAAGAACAAGAGAGGCAGTAGATCTACCTATTATATAGAAACAAACACAGAGAGGCAGTCAAAATGTGGAGACAAAAAAAGAAACATGTCCCAAATGGAAGAACAGTAAAAAACTGCAAATAAATAAATAAATAAATAAATAGATAGATAGATAGATAGATAGATAGATAGATAGATAGATAAGATTGAGGCAAGCAATCTACTAGATGCAGAGTTCAAAACACTGGTTATCAAGATAGTCAAGCAATGTATGGGAAGAACAGATGAGCTCAGTGAGACCTCAACAAAGAGATAGTAAACATAGAAAAAGGGCATGGAAACCATTAAAAAGACCAGTCAGAAATGAAGACTACAATAACTGAAATGAAGAATAGATTAGATAGAGAACACTGCAGATTAGATAAAGCAGAAGATCAATCATTGGTTTGGAAGATAACAGATAAGGTAGCAGAAACACCCAGTCTAAACAGCAAAAAAGAAAAAATTTTTAAAATTAGGAGAGTAACATCAGAAAACATGGCAGTGAGAGACATTTCCAGATCTCTTCCTTTGAAACAACAATAAGTTGCACATCTAAAAATCAACAAAAACACACAACCTGCTTACCAGCATGTCTGAGCATGGGATGTGTGCATAAGAGCTTACCACAGGTCAGAACCACAGGAGTCAGGTGGCAGACTGGGAGTAATTAAGAAGCTGCCTCTCGCAGCTGGAGTGCTCTACAAGAAGGAGGGGGAGGAGAGAAGGTGCAGGGAGCTCCATGAAAAACCCTGCTGAGAGAGCAATGAGCTCCATGCAGTGCAGTGCCCAGAGAAGAGGGAAGAAATTAGAGAATTGGGGATGACAGAGAAGTGAGGACAGCAGAGAACAATAGTTGATTATTACCAGCCACGGTTGCAAAACGCGAGACTGGGCCACAGCTCCCATTCCCCAACCCACAGGGCCCTGCCACCCATATCTCCAAGACTGAACACCACAGAGTTCCATGAGTATTTGAGCAAAGGCTACCAAAACTGTCTCTGACACTGGCTGAGACTGCATCTGAGGGTAGAGAGCATGATTAAACATCTACAAGGAAAAAAAAAAGACAATATTAAGGCTTTACATAAAGCAAGGATTCAAGGGTTTAGACACCACCTACTGGAGATCAAAAGAAAAATGCCTTCCTTGCAACAGGCTAAAGACAGACCTTTATATAATAAATCTTCTTTCTGGGGGAGAGGGGGGGGAAAGATACACTTCCATTAATGCCCAGGTGGAAAAATAGTCCATTAAACACTATGAACGACCAAGCTCAAAAAGAAAGGGAAAAATCTCCAGAAAACAAGATTAAAGACATAGAAATATGCAACTTAAATGACAGAGAATTCAGGATGGTACTTCTAAAAAAAAAAAAATCAATGAGATCCAAAACAATTCACATCAACAATCTCAGGATTTTGCAAAAAACAAATAGATCAGCAGAATGAGTTTTTAGCAAGGAGATTGAAACCCTCAAGAAAGAAAAAAAAAAACAAATAGAACTTCTGGAGATGAAGAACACACAGAAAGAGATTAAAAAATGAAATAGCAAGATTGGAAACAGAGTCAGACAAATGGAAGAAAGGATCAGTGATATTGAAGACAGACAGAAATCTAGAAATAAATCAGAAGGAAGAGGAGAGAAACTGAAGAATGAAAAATAATAAAAAGAAATACAAGAACTAGCTGATACCATCAGGAGAGGAAACATAAGAATAAAAGACGTTCTTGAAGGTGAAGAAAGGGAGCAGGGAATAGAAAGCATTTTCAGACAAATAGTTAATTAAAATTTCCCAAATCTGAGGATGAGCTGGAGCTTGGAACTCAAGAAGTCAACAGAACACCTAATTATCTCATCTCCAAAAGGCCTTCTCCAATACATATTATATTAAATTTATTCAAAAATCAATGAGAAAGAAAGAATTCTCAGGGCAGCCAGGGAGAAGATGGTAACCTATAAAGGAAAATCCATTAGATTATCATCAGACTTTCAGCACAACCCTTACAAGCCAGAAAGGAATAGAATAGAATATTCAAACTATTAAATGAAAGGAACAAGAAGCCAAGAATAATGTATCCAGAAAAGCTCTCCTTTAGATACAAAGTAGAAATAAAGACCATTTCAGACACACAAAAAATGGAAAGAATTCTCCACTACAAGCCCTGCACTACAGGAAATACTGAAAAGGGTCAGCTCACCAAAGACAAAATGACAAAAAACACATAATTAGGAGTGAGATGACTAGCAGGCAGATAGAAGCTCAGGAGCACAACCTTACTAAGAACAGGGCATTATAAGCTTAAACGATAAGAAGAGATCTGCTATAGCAAGATAGTAATGAAAGTTCAGCATACATAGGGACAAACGGAAACAGCAATGACTGAAAAAATATTCAAGAATCCAAATTAGCAAAGGGAAATGGAGATAAGGCACACACAGAAGAAAATGGAGATTATATATGTGTGTCCGTGTGTGTGTATATACATACATACATATATCTACACACACATACATATATGTATATGTATGTGTGTGTAGATATATGTATATATACATTATATAACTAACCTACACATATTCATAATGGTAATCACATGCCAAAGATTCAGAACTGAAATATAAAATAAAACAAGAGAAAAAATCCATAAAACCTAACCAAAGTAAAAAAAGAAAATACAGACACACAAGGACAAGGAAGCAATGGAAACACTGAGAAAATACCAAAAACCCAACCAATGCTGCCTCCAGAATACATATCTCAGTTCCAAAGAAAAATGTAGACTCAAGTGAAAGGGTGGAAAATATTTCAAGCAAACGACATTCGGAGAAAAGCAGGAGTACTGATACTAATATCAGACAAATAGACTTCAAAATAAAAAAGGTAAAAAAAGATAATGAGGGACACTTCATAATGATAAAGGAAATCATGCACCAAGAAGACATAACCGTTATTAAATATCTATGCTCCCAATCAGGGAGCCTCAAAATACATAGAGCAATTACTAACAGAACAAAACACTATCACAGTAGGAGACGTAAATACCCCACTGTCAGATATGGACAGATCATCCAAACAGAAAAATCAATAGGGAAATAATATCCTTAGATGATTACATAATTGACATTTACAGAAACTTTCATCCCAAAACAGCTGCTTATACATTCTTCTCAGGTGCACATGGAACATTCTCAGGAATTGACCGCATACTGAGACACAGAGATAGCCTCAACAAATATAAGAAAGATTGAAATCATATCAAAACATATTCTCTGATCATAACACTTTGAAGCTGAAGATCAACTGTAAAATTAGAGTAGGAGGAACGACAATATGTGAAAATTAAACAGCCTATTAAACAGTGAACAATAACGGGGTCAGATAAGAAATAAGAGGGAAATTAAGAGATGCATAGAAACAAATGGCAATGACAGTATAACATGTCAAAACTTCTGGGACAAGCTAAGCAAATAATAAGAGGAAAGTTCATACCATTACAGGTCTATCTCAGAAAACAAGAAAGAGCCCAAATAAACAACTTAACGCTTCATATTAAAAAACTAGAAAAGGAAGAACAAATGAAACCTAAAGTCAGTAGATGGAAAGAAATAATCAAAATTAGAGCAAAGTTAAATGAAATTTTTTAAAAATTTTAAAAATAAATGCAACAAAAACATGGTTGATTGAGAAGGTTAATAAAATTGACAAACCCCTGGCTAAACACACTAAAGAAAAAAGAGAAAGGACACAAATAAACAAAATCAGGGATGAAAGAGGAGAAACGATACAGACACCACAGAAATACAAAGGATAATACAAAAATATAATGAAAAGTATATATACCAAATTTAATAACCTTGAAGAAGTGGGCCAGTACTTAGAAAAATAAAACCTTCCTAGATTGAATCAAGAAGTGGGAAATCTAAACAGACCGATCAGCAGTATGGAATTTAAACAATCATTATAACTTCGCAAAAAAGTAAAAGCCCAGGGCCAGATGGCTTCATTGTGAATTCTACCTAACATTCCAAAAAATCATAAAGGAGGCAATACCTCCAACTCATTTTATGAGGAGAATTTTTAATCTGATACCAAAACTTCATAAAGATAATGCAAAAAAAAAAAAAAAAGAAATCTACAGACCAATATCTCTCATGAACACAGAGACAAAAATCCTAAATAATATACTAGCAAACCAAACACAGCAACATATTAAAAAGATTATACACCATGATAAGTTGGGCTTCATCCCAAGGAGCACAGGGATGGTTCAACATACATGATACAATTACTGTGATACACACATAAACATATTAAAAAATAAGAATCATTCAATCATATCAAAGGTGCAGAAAAAGCCTTCAACAAAATACAGCATCCATTTATGATCAAAACACTTAACAAAAATAAGTATAGAAGGAAAGAACCTTAACCTAATAAAGGCCATATACAACAAATCTTCAGCCAACATTAATACCGAATGGTGAAAAACTCAAAACCTTCCCTCTAAATCAGGAACAAAGCAAGGCTATCAATATCACCACTGTAATGCAATATAATATTGGAGGTCCTAGTGAGTGCAATCAGGCAATAAAAGATATAAGAGGATCCAAATAGGAAATGAAGAAGTCAAAATTTCACTATTTGTGGTGATATGATTTTCTATATAGAAAACCTTAAAGACTCAAAAACAATACTAATAGAAACAATAAGAAAATACAGTAAAATTTTTAGGATACAAAATCAATGTTCAAAAATCCATTGCGTCCCTATACTATAATAATGTAGTGCCAAATAAAGAAGTAGAAAAAAAAAAAACAATTTATTTTGCAATTGCAGCAAAAAGTATAAAATACCTAATAATAAAGCTAATGGTACATGTGAAGAACCTATAATAATGAAAACTATAAGACCCTGTTAAAAGAAATCAAAGAAGATACATAGAAATGGAAATATATTCCATGTTCTTGGATTGGAAGAATCAATGTAGTTAAAATGACCTTATTACCTAAGCATTACACAGATTTAATGCAATACTCATCAAAACCCCATTGGCATTTTTTTAAAGATGAGAACAAAAAAAATCCTAGTTTTGTGTGGAAGCACAAAAGACCCTAAATTGCCAAAGCCATTCTGAGAAAGCTGGAGGCATCAAAACATACTACAAAGCGACAGTAACCAAATGACATAGTATTGGCAGCGAAACAAAAGACACACAGGGGAATAGAAAGAGAGTCCAGAAGTAAACTCATGTTATTATGGGCAAATAAATTTTTGACAAAAATGCCCAAAACATACAATTAGGAAATAAAGCCTCTCAATAAATGGTGCTGGGAAAACTGGAAAGCCACCAAGCAAGAGAATGGAACTAGAATGTTGTCTATCACCACACACCAAAATTAACTCAAAATAGATTTAAGCACCTGAATATAAGTCCTGAAACAATTAGTTGCATAGAAGAAAACATAAGAACTAAACTCAAGAACCTTGGACTTAAAGAGGGTTTTATGAATTTGACCTCAAAGGCAAGGGAAGTAAAAGCTAAAATAAACGAATGTGACTATGTCAAACTAACAAGCTTACACACAGCAAAAGAAACTGTCAACAATGCCTCTGATAAGAGCCTAACATCCAAAATATACAAAGAACTCATATAACTCAATAACATCAACAACAACAAAAAAAGCAAATGACCCAATCAAAAAAAAATGGGAGAGGACCTGAACAGACACTTCTCCCTAGAGGACAAACAAATGGCCAACAAATATTCGAAAAGATGCTCAACATCGCTAGATATTAGGGAAATGCAAATCAAAACCACAATGAGATACCATCTTACACCTCTTAGAATAGCTATAATCAACGGGACAAGTATTAACAAATGTTGGAGAGGATGCAGAGAAAGGAACTCATACACTGTTGGTGGGACTGCAAATTGGTACAGCCACTATGGAAGACAGTATGGAGGTCTCAAGAAAACTAAGAATTGATCTGCCATATGATACAGCAATTCCTCTACTGGATATTTACCCCAAAGACTTGAAAATCCATATCCAAAAAGATATTTTCATACCAATGTTCATAGCAGCATTATTCACAGTGGCCAGGACATGGATGCAATCGAAATGTCCTTCAATAGATGATTGGATAAAGAATCTGTGCTACATATATACAATGGATTATTACCCAGCCATAAGAGAAGATGAAGTACTGTCATTTGCAACAACATAGATGGACCTCAATATAATCATGCTAAGTGAAATAAAGCCAGAGAGAAAAAGTTGAAAACCATATGATATCACTTATATGTGGGATATGAACCTAAAAGCAACAAACAGGACAAACAAAGAGCAATTCATAGACATGGACAGTAGACTAGTGGTTACCAGAGTATAGGAGGGAAAGAATAGGATGGGGTAAAAGGGATCAGTAATTGCTGTTAAATTGTACACTTATGCACCTGAACCTTACTGGATTTCATTAACCAATGTAATGATTAAAAAAATAATAAAAAATATTAGGATCATTTAAGAGATCTCTAGAACAACATCAAGCATAACAACATTCACGTCATAGCGATATCAGGAGAAGAGAGAAAAGCATTGGAACCTATTTGAAGAAATAGAAAACTTTCCTAACTTGGCAAAGGAAGTTGATCTATAAGTCCATGAATTGCAGGGGTTCCTAAACAATGAACTCAAAGAGGCCCAAAGCAAGACACATCATAATTAAAATGTCAAAGGTTAAAGCCAAAGAGAGAATCTTAAAGTAGCAAGGGAAAAGCAGTTAGTTACCTGCAAAGGAACTCCCATAAGACTGTGAGCTGAATTCTCAAAAGAATACTGTACAGGCCCAGAAGGGATTGGCAGGATATATTCAAAGTGATGAAAAGCAAGGGCCTACAATTAACATTATTCTACCCAGCAAGGCTATCATTTAGATTGAAAAAAGATAAAGAGCTTCCCAAACAAGAAAAAGCTAAAGGAATTCATCACCACCAAACTAGTAGTACAAGCCATGTTAAAGGGGCTTGAAGGAGGAGAATAAGAAGAAAAAAATAATAAATATGACTAATAAAATGGCAATTACTAAAAACCTAACAATAATTACTTTAAATGTAAATGAGTTAAATGCTCCAGTCAACATACACAGGGAGGTTGAAGAAAACAAGACTCAAGTATCCATCAATATACAATCGAATAAAGAAGTGGTACATATATACAAGGAAATATTACTCAGCCATAAAAAATAATGAAATTTTACCATTTGCAAAAATATGGATGGGGACCTAGAGGGTATTATGCTAAATAAAATAAGTCAGACAGATAAAGACAAATATCATATTATTTCACTTATATGTGGAATCTAAAAACAAAATAAATAGAATCAGACTCATAGATACAGAGAACAAAACTGATAGTTTCCAGATGGGAGGGAGCTTGGGGGTTGTGTGAAAAAAGTGAAGGGATAAGAAATATAAATTGATAGTTATAAAGTAGTCACCTGATATGAAATACAGAATAAGGAATATAGTCAATAATATGGTAAAAACTATGTATGGTCAGGGTGATACTAGACTTATCAAGGGGATCATTTTGTAAGCTATATAAATGTCTAACCATTAATACTATAAACATGAAACTAATATATTGAATGTCAATTGTAACTGAAAATGAAAATTTTAAAAAAGAGAGAAAAAAAAAATAGACAATTGAAACAATCAAAAGAGGACATCTGTGAAGTCCCACCAGATCAACCAGAATCTTCACCTATATACTCAGACTCCCATCTGTTAACAAAGATGCACTAACCTTGCACCTACCTAAAGATGATAGCTCTACTTGTGCCCCTCCCAAGTGGATCTTATTCACTCTCTCCTACTGAAGAATATCATTTCAGCAATGAAAATGATATTTTCTCTCTTTCCTACAACATCTATTTTTTTAACTTCTACTGGATTATTTCTAACAGCATATGCTGTTATTTCTTCCATCTTAAAAACATATAACCTCTTATCCAACTCCCCTTCTCTCAAGCTACTCCCTCTCACCTAAAGTTGTTTGTTATTTTTATATCCAGTCCCTGGAAAAAGTTGTTTATAGTCTGCCTCCATTCCTCTCCTATTCTTTCTTAAACACATGCAACTCAAACTTTTTTTATTCCTGTCTCTTCCACCAAAACTTATCTAGTTAAGATCATGAATGACTTTCATTGTCGCATCCAATGGCTAATCCTCAGTCTTCATGCTTTTTGGCTTATTAGCATCGTTTGATATGGTTGATCACTCCTTCCTTTTTTGATACATTTTCTTTGCTTAGCTTCAGGACACCATTCTTTCTTGGTTTCCCTCCTACCTCATTGGATGTTCCTTCTCAGTTCTTTACTGATTCCTTCTCTTTTCCCTAATCTCTTTGTGTTGGTGTAACTCAGGACTCAGTCCGCAAAACTCTCCTTTCTACTATTTACAGTCACTCCTGTCCTAAATTTATATCTCCTGTCCAAATGTCTCTCCCAACACCCACTTGTATATCCAATGACTACATATCTGCTGAAAAGGCTAAAAGATACTATATCTATATCTATATCAATATCTATATCTATCTATCTATCATCTATCTATCTATCTATCTATATTCCTGAACTTATATATATTGAATTCCTTAACACCTCTACTCTACCATTATGTTTTAGACACGACCATCTCTCTTGCAGTTCACTGCATTGACATCCTAATTGCTTCTACCTTTGACCCACCTGAAGCCTATTCTCAATTTAGCAGCCAAAGTAATCCTTTAAAAATCTAAGTCAAATCCTGTTATAGTTTTGTTTAAAACTCTACAGTGACTCCAATTTCACTCAGAGTAATGTCAAAATCCTCAAAATGGCCTAAAAGACCCTATATAACCATTTCGATCTTGTTCCTACTACTCTTTCCCATACTTACTCCACTCCGGCCACACTGTTGCACAAACCTGCTAGGCATGCTCCTGCTTTACGATTTTGGTCAAACTGTTTTCTCTACCTGAGACATTCTTCCCCAGATTTGGCTTGGCTAACTCTCCTCTTTTTCGAGTGTGTGAACAAAGTTTATATTGTCAACAAAGCCTATAATATCTATACTATTTAAAATAGCAACCAACTCCAATTCTCCCATATCCTTACCTTGCTCTACTTGCTCTATTTTTCCATAGCATTTACCATCTTACAACTACAATATAATTTACTTTTTTATTATACACATTGTTTATTGTCTTCCTCCATCCACACTACTCGAGACTATAACTGTTTTTTCTAAAGCAAGGATCTTTGTTTATTTTTTAACAGATGTAGCTCAAGCACTTAAAAGAGAGCCCAACAAAGATTAGACAACCAATAGCTATTTGATGAATGAATGAATGAATGAATGAATGGTAATCTTTTTATGTGTTCATGCCTTGTCTCTACAATAAGATTTAAAGCTCTCTAAAGGTACCCACAGATCATAGCCTAGTATTTTGGACACAAGAGACATGTATATATTTATAACTATGTCCAAGTTTCATAAATTCTTTTCAATGCCATGCTTTAATGCAGCAGTCTCCAACCTTTTTGGCACCAGAGACCTGTGTTCCTATGAGAATCTAATGCCTGATAATCTGAAGTAGAGCTGAGGTGGTGTTGTTAGCACTGGGGAGTGGCTGCAAATACAAATGAAGCTTCACTCCCTCGCCTGCTGCTCACCTGCTGTGTGGCCTGGTTCTTAACAGGCTGTGGACTGGTACTGATCTGTGGCCCAGGGGTTGAGAACCCCTGTTTTAATGAACTACTGCCATCTCCACACACTTTCTTGATGTATTATTCCTTTCATTTTTCCACTCCAAATCTTGTTTTTTGTTTGTTGTTTGTTGTTTTTGGCTCCCCAAATCTTTCTACACAGGCATATGGAATTGAGTGTCCGCTACACTAGAGAAAGTTTCATTACTATTTTCTGAAATATCATCATTCAAAAGCAGTATTTCCTATCAGGGTATGTACCCTGAAGACATTCTAGGGAAGTTCCTGTATAGTGCTTCTCTCTCCTACTAGGTTGTTTATTTCTCTTTCCCACCACTAGATTCTCCATAATTCCCTGAATATCTGGAACAACCTACTGCCTAATTAAAATTGTTTGCCCAAGTCCAGCTATCAAGACTTACTACGTCAGGCAGCGTAGAAAGCACAGTGTACCTGAAAAGGTACGACAGAATGCTTTAGACTCAAGAACTGATTCTACCTGTACTAGATTGTATGGCCTGAAGTAATTCACTCACCTAAATTCAATATCAATTCTTTCATCTAAATTCTGGATCAGATGACCTTCTTCCTAGAGTTGCTGTGAGGATAAAGCAAACAGTGTATGAACAAGTTTTGCAGCCTGTGAACTTCTGCACGATCATAAGGTACTATTATTCCCTAGAAGCATTGTGTTTCATTATAACTATGGATGATGCTGATTTAGCATTGAGTGAAAAATGTCTAAATGAGATTAAGTGATCCCCAAAAGCACCATGCTATAAAGTGATCATCTATTTGTTTATAGAAATTTAGAAATTTCAAAACAAAAAATTATAAAAACACCTATTCTAAGGATCAGCAGATAAATGAGCTAATGTATGTGAAAGCACTATATAAACTCTAAACCAGTATATACATATAAAGTTTTTATTAGTACCTTAGCTAGTAATTTTAAACTTCTAGATATATTTTTCCGGCTGTAGGCATAAAGGAAACATTTAAACTTTAAATGTACTTATTAATACAAAAATGACAAAAATGCCACTTTGATGTTCTTTATTTCAAATTTTAATGTTCACTAAATAATCTTGAAGGCAGTGGTTCAAATTACTCCCTAAAATACAAACTTAGTTAGTATTGGATGCAATAAAAACTTCACAGACATACCCAACGGCAAAAATGTAACCCTTTTAAAAATTTCATACTCAATGTGTGTTTCAAAATGTTCTATAGCAAGCTAGAATCAGGCTAACAGACCAGTAATAGTGAGGAAATTTTACAGAATCAATGTAAACGGACACTGTATGAAATATTTTAGAAATTAAAGTTAACATTTATTTGTGTAATAAAAATATTATTTTACTGACAACAGCTATTCAAACGTGCTACTACGGTTTTGAATGCCACCAGCTCACTTCAAATGGAATAATATTTCCACATTTTGCCTTTAGTGTTTTTATTTTTATTTATGGCTAATATTTTTTATGCTTTCTATTTCTGTTCATGGATCTGCATAAATTAACCACTAAAATAAAATGAATGCAATTAAAAAGAAAAAATTCATTCAAGAGCTTTATGGAAAGGCCTTCACCAGCCCATGGTTACTGCCTCCCTCTCATCTATCAGCTAGTTTCTGGTCCATTCAATATTTCTACGAGAAATACTTCCTCATCATGTTGTCTCCACCCTTATTTAGCTTCATTTCTTTGTCCATGCCTAAATGAAACTATCTCAATGCTAACATGACCCAAATTATAGTCACCTTGTCTTTAAAATTGAGAGCCTTCTAACTGGACAGAAACTTTTAAATAGAGCCCACTGCACCTTCTTTGATGGAACATGAATCTGTATGGGACAAATATGTTTACATTTTTCCCACTAATACAGAAAAAGATCTAAAAAGAGGCATTTCTTAAGTTGTACTTACACTTAAAAACTGAGAACCCTCTTGAAAAAAATACACATAAGACCAGTCATTCAATTAAACAGCACTGCAAAGAATAAGAAAAGCTTTAGACTAGCAGAATGAGAATTATGTAAACATACAACCTCATGAAAAAGAACATGCCCCTAAAATAATAAAAACCTGTTAGTCTTCTAGTAAGACAAGGACGAATCCAAAATAACTGCAAATGTAAGAATGTGGCTATACCGAATGAACTTGTATCAATTAAGCTCTGGAGCAGTTACTACCCCTTTCAGCGGTCATTATATTCATCATGTGCCCATTATCAAAATGACCACTCTTGCAGGACCTGATCAGCATCAAGAATTAATGTTTCCATTTTTTAAAATTTCAAGTTGAAAATCAACTAATTACCATTATAGAGTAGAAACACTTCACAAAAAATCAGATTTAGTACTATACTCATCCATGTGTTTTAACTCAAAAGTCACTATTCCTCTGGTGTCAACAAATGTTGATTTAACTTGTGGAAGATGGTTATTTAGGGGTCCTAAAGCACAGGAAAGTGTGATAAAGTCAACAACTGGCCTCATACAATTTGCCAGGTTTTGATTTACTAACAGCTGTAATAAGTACTGTATCCATTAAATACATAAATCTTTCCATAGACAGCATAAGAATAAATTCAAGCAAAATACTAATTTAGTTAATTACTAACTAACATGAATCAGTACACTGCTATTAGCTATGACATAAAAGTTCTATGCCTGCTTATTCTTTGTTCACTTCAAATATTTGCTGCATGAAGCATTTAATTTCAGATTTAATTCAACCTTAGCATGTTTCTGGGCTATCTCTCCTTCCCACCAGTGAATACTCATAAAACATAATACAATTTAATAGTAGAATAAGCAAAATATATTTAGACAGGTAAATATGCCATAAACATTTTATAATGCACTTCAAAGCCTAATTAATGTTACTGAATTTTCCACAATTTTGAATTGTATGCATCATTTACTGTTCCTTGCATTAATATAGGTTAGCTGAGAGTTAACCATGTAACAACAAAATTCTACCTAGGTAATCTGGAGATGAGACAAATAATAATTTGGATAGTTATTAAGATCACTACTTTCCCCTTGATAAGTCACTTTATATAGGCTAATAGTAGTTATGCATTAAATATTTGTGGAATTGAAGTGACAAATGTATATTGTATGTGTGTTCAAACCGAATGTTCTAATTGGCTTATAAGCGAGACCTAAAACTTGTGCACTATGCATAAAATGTACTATGCAGTATTTTTTTCTATGAATGAAACTCCCCTTTTCTCTTTCTCAAATAAAAACCAGAGGGTACTCATAAATCTTTTCGCAAAAAAAATTTAGAAGTTTAGCAGATCACAGACTACTTTCAAAGCACAAGCTTAACATAAACATTAAACACTTAATTATATATATCTGCAAATAATCTTGTTTTCCAAAGTTGTTTGTGGTCATAATATATGTAAGGGTCAATGTATTCTGAACAAATAAAAAACAAATGACTCTTTGTCATCTCTGTTTTCATTTTTGGCATATGATAATATATAGGACTACTTGTAAAGCAAATCAAACTCTAAGCCTGAGGATCTATTTAAAACTCTAACACAAATAAAAGGCAAGCTTTTTTACATAAAAAACACGTTTTTAAATCCACAGTTGCATATTTTACTATAAAAACATATGTCTCATAGAATGACTAAGTTTATGAATAATGAAGAAGTCATATCCTTTGCAACAAAAATATGTCAGAGAAAAGATAAGAAAGCCAATTAACTACAGCTATTCTTAAGTGGAAATGCATGCTTTATTCCAATCTTCTCTTAATGTGTCTTTTATTTATAACATGAGTAATTCTCTACATTTATAAAGCTAAACATTTTCTTTTATCTCTCAATAATTCTATTTTTAGTTGGACCTTTCTGATATAATTCTAAAGACAGAAAACAAATGACATAACACATGAGCATATAGGCGAAAGAAAATTTAAGAATTATTCACAATAGATATGACAAAAATTTGTGATCTCAAAGATTTCACAATTTAGCAAATATAATAGGAGAGCTATATGGTTTATATACAATGAAGTAAAGAAAGCATGGTTCTAGAACATAAGCTCCAGAAGAAAGAAGAGACTGTTTTGTTCACTCTGTTTACAGTACCTAGAACATTTCCTAGCATCACATAGTATACTAAACACACACACACACACACACACACACACACACACACACACACACACACCACACACCTGTATAACTCCTTCACATTTCTAGGCAGCCTGCTTATATATGCTGACAGGCATGGAAGAGAGATGTTTATGGGAAATTTTTCACTTGCACGCATTCACTCACTCATGACTAATCTAATCATGAGAGATCAAAACGAAGAGGTTTTTATTTTATTTAAATTTCAAAACTTAAGTGGATAGAATGAGTTTTCCAAAGGTCTATAGATTAAAAACAATAATGCACAAAAGACACTAGGGTCTAATTTGTGTACTTTGAAGAAATGTTTCAGGTGAGGTCCTCTTGAGTTTTTGTAATTAAACTTCCTTGGATTGAATCAAGAGAGGAACCATATCATAAGGCATCTCATCCTACTGTCTGTATTGTTATATAGAGCAAGTCTTCAGTGTCTGTGTTTATTATCCCTTTCAGAAGTCTCAAGGACTAACATACATATATAATAACATTTTATAGACAGTCACATTAAAGTTTTAATATCACTTCTGTGGATTTGGCATGCTTTAATTTAGCATTAAAATTTAACATTTTAAACTAGGTAACTGTATATATTGCACCTATATCCTACTACCAAAGCTATTAAGAGATAGCATAGTCTTATATGATAATTATTTTTAAAGGTTTTTACTTGAATACTGCAGGATATCTCACAAATTGATACAATATTATACAGTATTAACAATATAATAAAATTAAATTTATCTAAATATGTTTGTTTGGATGTCGCATACTTTTTAGACGAACAAGTGAGAGACAGACTCTTCCAAATAACTAAAAGCTCAGAATCTAATATATTGCTGTAAGCTATAATGGTTATAACTGTTAATCCAATACACCTTTTATACAAACCCATAAACACATGAGTGGGAAAAATAGCCACAGATGTTCATCTCTAATGCAATTTCCATTCAATTTCCTAAGTGCGGTCCCTGTGTGCAAACTAGCTTAACATTATGTTTAGCTTGCAAATCTTTTAATAAATAATGAATGCAATAAAACTAGGAGATCAATGGGCAAGCTAAGAATCATGAAAAAAAAGCCTTTGTGTTTCAGGTTGTTGCCCATTTCAAACTTTAATCCAGAGACAGATCAATATCCTCTTTTTCTTTTAACCCATCACAAAATAGCAGATAGAACTAACGGTAGCCTAAATGTTGTTACCAGCTAGCAGTTGCAGCACCCTGAAACATCACTGGACACAATTGCAATTTAATATTTTATACCTTAACATACACAGTACATTATACACTATTAAGGAGTCAACTTTTTAAAATTTATTATATTATATATATATATATATATATATATATATATTATAGAGGAGAGAGAGAGAGCGAGAGAGAGAGAGAGAGAGGAGAGAGAGAGAGAGAAAAGGGGGGAGAGAGAGGAGAGGGAGAGAGAGAGAGAGAGGAAGGGGGGGGAGAGGAAGAGAGAGAGAGAAGAGAGAGAGAAAGGGGGGAGAGAGAGAGAGAGAGAGAGAGAGAGAGAGAGAAAGGGGGGGAGAGAGAGGGAGAGCGAGAGCGCAATAAAAATACTGTGGTTTCATTAGTTTTTAAACTTTCCTCTACTATATATTTTTCCAGTAGTGTAATTACAAAGTTTTCACCACAATTTGTTCTAATAAACTAAATAATTCTATTAGTCAAAATAGTACATACATACAGTAGTTTCAACCTCAGAGGCCCTAGAGGAAAGTTAATTTTACTTTTCAAAATTTAATTACTCCTGAAAAGAACTACGTTATTTCTTTAAATGGGTTAGGGAGGATATTCATTCAAATTCATGTCGCAGTTGGGTAGTCTTGGTATTATCCAAAAACAAGTAAATCATTAAATTTAAGTATTTGTGTTGTTATTCAGGCACTATTAGATAAAAAGGAAGAAAATCCTATTTTTACCCTCTCATTTTGGGTAAACATGCATTTACTGTTTGAAAGGAAGGTAAAAAGGTCAACTGCTACCAGAGTTAGTGCTGATACCTAGTAGTTAAAATTTAAATATCTGAGAAAAATTTTATGGTAGTCTTCTTTTATTTGTAATTCCTTACCTACTTATAATATTAAAACATCTCCTGTGGGTTTTATTAAAAGGGAATGTCAAGTCTTACTTTCTTTAAAGATATAGTTCCATTCAAACATTCCAATTTTATATATTAGAATTTGATAGCTTTATATATTTTATTTGTGAAAAGCTTATGGCATGATTACAAATGGTTTTATAATGGAATTAATTTCTGGATTAGTATCCTTTTTAATAACTGCATACGTTCATATAATGATTTTAACTATTTCTTAGCTTTTTTAAGGAACAGTAATTGTGAAAAGAGTTCTGATGAAAGAATAAGTCTGTGTGTATGTGTGTGGTGTTTATGATTGTGTTTACTTAACAAATGAGAATTAGGTGCCTAATACATATACAATATTAGGCTTAATGAATTTTTACTACGATATTATTCAGATTAAAAATTAATCCTCAGAAATTATTTTACAAAAATCAAGATTTTGTCTTATGCAACAAATTCAGTTCTTTTAAGGATATCATTATAGGTAGTAACAAAACATATCAATTTTCTCTTTAGCTATATCAAATTCAATTTGTATAAAATAATGTATATTATATCTTATATTTGGCATTCTCAATATCAATTCTAATATATAAATTTATTCAATATATAAACATATATTGACTATATATAATATAATATTATAATATATATTATATGATTATAATTATAATGATTGTATAATATATTATATATAAATTTAATCAATTCTAATATATAAATTTAGATGTAAAGAAGGGATGTGGCAAGATCTCACCATGAAAGACGTTCTCATGCTTTAAGCAAAATTCAAGAAAATTAACTCCTCTATAACTTTATCGAACTTTCATTATATTTCTCTTTAAACTATATTGTATAGATCATAGCATGTGTCCTAGGCTTCCATTATTAGCCTAATACTGGAGATTAAAATTTTCCTGAAGAACTTGAGACGTCAACAGTATCCATTAACAGTGTTTCCTCTTTTCCTATTTCTAATAAGGTTAAAAATAAAGTTGTCATGAAAGAATTACTGTAACGACCTGCAAAGAAGAACTACCTCTGACAGCTTATTTTTTAAAATATATATTCTTCAGAAAGTTAAACAAGAGGAAAAAACTGAATCTCCTTTTTTAAAATTTGTATTTCCAAATATCAGGAGTAACTAAGAAGTTATAAAACCTACAGCATTAAATTCAAAATATTTTACAATTGGAAAAACTGTTTTGGTCCTACAATCAAGGTAATAAAGCCATGGGTTAAATGAAATAAAGTATGGTACTAATAATATTTAGTGCAAGTAGGTAATAATTTAGCTATAGCTATCACAAAGTTCCTTCTGGTGTGTATATGTTTTTCTGTAGTGTAAGAAATTAAGTTATAAAAGTAGAATTCATTGCTACTGAATTATTTATGATTCACAAATAATTACCAGGAATATAAATAACTCAAATAAACCAAAATAAAACAAACTTTTCTAAGATATTCAGCATTACAAAGTGAGGAAGCGATGAATACACAATGGACAGGCTGTCCCTTCCTACTAAAAAGAAATATTAAATCCTGAAGGAGTTCTAAATCCCTTGGTAAGAGTATATTGCAGCTGCATTAAGCCAACGAGAAGCTTATTAGCAAGGATTTAAAAACTGACACCCTTTTGTAATCAATTTAGATACAGCATTATTCTATTTATAGTGACACTTCAATGTGTCTCAATCATATATTACTTATTCTCATTTTTCCTACTATGATTAAATATTAATGTGGAGGCACTATAAGCATCTACACTATATTTAGGTTTTACTCTATTGATTTCCACCATTTTGAAATAGTTAATGTAGCATGGAAAATTGGGAGTCTTTCTCATGAAGAAACTTATAATGGATGTGATATTTTTCTCTGATTTTTAAATAAAAAATGAATTTAGTTGTTCTAGGAGAAATGGAAAAAGGAATGCCGCCACTTTAAAAGCTTCAATCTCTTTGACATTGCTGGCAGTGTATGGGAACATTAATGCATGTCATGATAACAGCTAAGAATAACATCTAGACATTCAAACCGAGCAGAGAATCCATCTGAAGTGATTCATTCAGATCTGTCTCATTGATTTATTAAACACAGGGCAACATCTGCAGCCTCAC
Source organism: Eonycteris spelaea (assembly GCA_003508835.1). NCBI lineage: Eukaryota > Metazoa > Chordata > Mammalia > Chiroptera > Pteropodidae > Eonycteris > Eonycteris spelaea. The sequence continues at coordinate 49,138 of PUFA01000556.1, forward strand.
AGAGCCGCTTGGTGAAATTAATGCAAGTCAATTCAAATGGAAAAAAAGTGTAAAAGAGATAAATCAAACACCAATTTGCATGCAGTTCCACAATCAGGCTTATTGGGTGCCAAATGCTCTCAATTTCCTTTCCAAAGCAAATGTGTTTAAATGTTGTTTTATCTTTTTTAGAATTTGTGATCTGAAGTGACAGTGAAGAGTTTTGCAATTGAGATGTGAAAGGGAAGAAAAGAAAAAAAAATACTACCAAAGATCTTTTGAATATGCAACAAGAATATCATTAATTCCTAATTGTTTTGCTTTTGGGGAAAGGTTCGATATCCTTTCTCTTGAAAATATAGCATTTCAGTTTTGGTTAATTAAGGCAGTTTTAATACATATTTGAAATGTATAGAATGGATAAACCTAAATCATTTGCACCTTTAAATGCACCAGATAAAGTGCCACTGGATATCTAGATTGCCAACTGAAATGTAATATTATGACTAGGGTTTCCTACAATTATATCTGCTTGCTAGAAGCACTTTAAAACATCTAAGGATTTCATTAAGACAAAAAAAGATTACATAAGAAAACATCGAATAATTCAGAGTTGATATTTTCTACAGGTATTAGGAATTTCCCTGTGAAACCGTATAAAACATTAATGTCTGAAGACTAGCACTTCCTAATTATTTATTGTCAGTCATGTAGTATACATTGAAGGTAATATCATACATAAATATCCAAAGATATTCTCATCATATCATGCATCATTTCTTTAATGTACTATCCTTGCCTAATAAATGACTGTTTGGGACAAATATGAAATCCAGCTAAAGTATTTGGATAAATAAAAAAATGCTGGTTATGCAGAAGTATACACTGAAAATAGATGTACACCTAGAAGTTTTGATCACTGGCACATGATTAGATTCTTTAATAATAATCTTGACATCAGTCTTCTAATAAAAGAAAGCATTGCTGACTATGTGACTGTTTTTAGTAGACAATATGACTATCCTCACATTATTCTTATGAAATAAAATGTCTGTATTTACTGCCCAAATTAATTTCTAAAACCTTTTTATCATTTTGAAAATATAAAGCATACAGAATATTAGCCCAGGAAAGTGATGTGAGTTCTTCAAAATTTGATTTTGCTTAATTTTTACTGTAATTAAAACATCAATTTTCAAAGTAAATTATGTTATTCTGTGTGAATTTATTAACTATATTCATCAAGGATGAATGCAAAGCCAAACTCATCAAGTGCTTATGATAATCGATAATCGTATTTCTGGCATTTGAAAGTAGTCTCAAATTGTTGTAAAAGTCCTTATAATTCACATAAAGTTATTCTAACATAGAAGCCCACTTATGTTATGTTCACACAGTCAAAATAACAATAAACCACAATTAGGCCATTTACAATTATAATTGAAAAAACTGAATTTTATCCATTTGAATATATGTTGGATCATGTATCCAAATGCATTAAAATGTTTTCTTAATCATGTATTCTGTTTCTTCAAGCATCCATTTAACAATATTTAAATGAACAAATGACATTTAATTAGTTGGTCCTCAAATGAAATTAAATGCCAATCATGAAATCTGACAATAGTACTTTTAGAGAGATAGGTAAATAAAAAGGGATAACACAAATACGTTGTCTGATTTTTCACTGAATGCCAATTTTTAATTTAATATTTTACTGCTACATTTAAACTTTGAAGAATTTAGTAAGGAAAATCCATTGCATAAGAGTGAGATTTTTAGACATTTGCTTTCTAAATCAATCTGCTCTCTGTTATTAAAAATTCTAAGTTCTCTTATGCAAGACATGAAAAAAATTACAGTGCTTTATCTGAAAAAAAGCAAATATTTAAAACAAAATAACTTTTTCCATTTTTTTAGATCTTTCAATTACCATTTTTCTAAATAATCCTTAAAATAATCTCTCTATAATTAATTTCTAAAGCTAAAGGGCATCGAAGAAAAATTACTGTGTAGCCCTTTGGAATTGCAGTGATATAAAGCTTGACTTATTTACTAGAACAATGAGTAGTCAAAAGTTTTAGTCTTACTATTCTCTAATACCTGGGGCAAGTATTATTTTCCAACTTCTTTTCTTGAAAGACAACTTTGAATATTTTGATAATTAGCTAATAACAAAATGGTTAATATAAGGCACTGATAGTTCTTGTGACTTCCAGTACTGATAAAAACAATCATGTTATCTGTTTTGCTCATTCAGTTTTCTTCAGTGGACATTAATAAAAATGCGCCCCAAGCTAAATCAAAATGCTACTTAATGCCAATACCACTAAGGTGTTTTGAAAATTATCAAATTGAAAACGGTCCATCTTGTGTGTTTTGGAATAGTGTAGGGAAGCATTTCAAATTAAAATACCCTGAATGTCAGGACTTGTACTCTTCCCCAGTTATCTGACAGAGGGGAGAAATGTTTTATATAAGAAAATGAAATTACCAATGACACCATTACAAATAGGCCTTTTATTCAACAATACATTATAGAAATCTATCAGGAGATGAAGATGAACCTTTTTTTTTTTCTGAATAAGAATAGTAAGTAAGAGTTTCCACTCACTGAACATACTTTTTCCTTGCGCTTTCCCCCGCTTTTAGCTAGAAGTGCTGAGAAGTCATGAGTCTTAAGTGACAATCCTCTTTAGCCAAGTTTCCATGGGTACATCACTCATCTTCTGACCATCTTTCACTCAGTCTTATGGCATATAATTTGCTCATATCCTACAACTCTTTTCTCTTACTGGTTTCATTTCTCATCTATCTTATTTTGTCTCTCTTGGGCTTCGTTCCTGCTTACATCCCTCATCCTTTTCTTTTCTTTTTTCTTTCTTTTCTTTTTCTTTTCTTTTTCTTTTCTTTTTTTTTTTTGCTGAAAAGAGAAGTCATAGAAATAATATTCATCTAAATACTAATTTCACAATTTTATTAAATCACTCCAATGTTGGAATGATTTAAGGTACACATTTCTATAAATAACGTTACCTAAAGTCATAAGTCACCCATTATAAGCATTACCATATTTTGTAGTTTTTTACAACATAACTATGAGAGCATTTTGCATCCATAAAAATGGTAATGTTTACTTTACCATTCATTAGATTTCTCTCATAAAACTGCAGGGTTTTTTTTTTTGTTGTTTTTTTGTTTTTACTATCTAAAATTTGCAATCTAGGTTTGTTTCTAGTTTTACTCATATTCATGCATGGATTGCATTCATAGAATGTATTTCACAAATTTTTACAATTGCATACTGAAACACTTATAACACTACAGAAAATTCATATAACAAATAAAATACCAATAAAAATGTAAAGAGGCCTATGCATCATACCTCAGGTACATTTCTTCTTACTTCTTTAATATCTCTCTATCATCTTTATGCACATACACAAAAGAGATTTAAGCCAAAAAGTTAGCATTATAAATGCTGCGATAAGGAGGGAGTAAAACTTAACTGAATTAAAAATAATAACCTAAAAACATATTATATAACAGACTCAAAATAGTATAACACCTGACTCTGGATACAGAGTAATTCATCATTTTTCTCTTCAGTAAGTGGCTCTAATAAAAATTAATTAAAGAAAAGTTTCTACTTACAGAGGGAAGCATCAAATCATATCAAAATATTAAAACATTTTAATTTTTAAATGAATATCATACATTACTCAATGATGTACAAATTAATTATTAAGGAACAGAGAATGTCCTATGTGTAACAATTGTTCCACTTTAGATATGGGTATATTGTAAGAGACAAGAGGGAAAGGAAAGAGGAAGAGAGAGGGGGAAGGGGTAAAAGGAGACAGGGAGAGAGAGAGAAAAGAAGAAAGAAGATAGTTTTCCTGTTTGCAATCGTTTAAATGCGAGTCTTTAGGAATGGCAACAAATGAATTAGACAGCCCTTATCTAAAGTCCCTGGTAACCCTATAAGTTTGTATATTAGTAAAGTGTTTTGTTGATCAAAAATAAAATGTCCTTTCTACTCTTGCAACCTATAAATACTTATTTTATTGAGGAAGCAGTTATTCTTTGTGTTTTAAGGCCCTCTATCTTCCTTAAGAAAAATCCAAATCTAAATAAACCAGGTTTGGAAGCCCCAGATATGAAACAAATAGTTTCTCATATGAATAGATTTCTATTCAATTGCTAGGACACAGGAGAACACTGCTTAAAGGGGGGAAAAAAGAGAGAGAGAGAAAGAAAAAAGAAAAACAAAAGGTCCCTTGTAAGTTCTGTAGCATCATCTTATTACAGCAATCAGCAAGTTTGTCTGCAAGTTGTCAGTGTACTTCAACTATACATAGTAATTTGGATTTTACAACAGATGTAAAAACTGACTTAGTTTTTGCTCACAAACCTGGAGATCTTATGATGTAAAGTTGTGTTGTGAGAAAGTCTACCTCTACAGAAGTTTTCTGCAAAATGATCAACAGTAGTGCTGTTTTACCACAAAACCCTTTGCTTTCTTTACCCTGATGATGATGATTTCTTGGTTTGTATGCTAATTATATCTGACAATGTGTACTTTCCTAACAGATATTACCAGACTGGAGACAGAATAAACACTGAAACAACTCACTGGTCTTTAAAAAGTCACATAATCTTGAATATGGTTTACATTTCTTTCTTTTTAACTCAGAAACATTGAATACAGTTTTCCCATGCACATATGCAAATAGATATTGTTCTATAATGTACTTCCAAACTGAGATATGAAGGAGGTACACTTACAACCAGAGAAGCTGGCCTCATCATTTAAGGAATCCTCTCTTTGGGGAATGGGTCCTTTCAACTGTTTGCCTGGGGTGGGGGGGGGGAGCTGAAAGCATCCTCTCTAGAAAACCTGCCAACTTCTACTCCAACCCCCAACGCGGTCCCAGCCCCAGCGTTGCATGCCCCACATTGTCCTCTGCAGATGACACAAAAGAATGATCCCAGGAAAGTGACATCTGTGTCGTTCTTTTTTTTCTTTCTTTTTAAAAAAGGATCCATCGACTTTCCTGTATCGTGCACGGGGAGCTTTGCGTAGCAGGCATGAGCACACGTTCTCTCTCCCTCTCTCTTTCGTCTCTCTCTCTCTCTCTCTCTCTCTCTCTCTCTCTCTCTCTCTCTCTCTCACACACACACACACACACACACACACACACACACACAATCACATGCGCGCGCGCTACTACCACCACCACCACATCACCACGACGACCACCACCACCACCACTGCCACACACGCCCCAGGTACTCACAGAACAAACAAACAGGATGGGGAACGAATCACCCTTTGGGAATGGATTCTAGACTTCCGACCCTCTGCATCTTCCAAACGCTGTGTTCTGATTTGCCAGCTTAAGAGCCCAATGAACAGCTCAGCCAGCACTCTACCCCCAGAAAGCCCTTGGTGTTCGTGTTCACGAGAAATCTATCCGACCCGTACAGCCACAAAATAGCAGGAAAGAGAACCGAATGGAGAAATGAACAAATAACCACAAGCAGCCAAAAAGCCATGCAAGATTTAGGCGAAAGGCTGGAAAGTTTCAGTAGAGGACCGTAAATAAAGTTTGTGCAGCACTTTCTTAGACCCAAGCCCTGCCACTGCGCGCAGACTAGAAGGGACGGGCAATTAATTAATGAGTCCTTCTAGTCCTCTTTCCACACCTACTTTCAGCGTGAAGAGTAGAGGCAAGATAGTTAAGACTTACTCTATACAGACAAAGTTGGATAGGGTGATGAGACATGCAGAAGAGGGTAAAAGGGGAAGAGCTAGCCAAGAATCGAGTATCTCACCTGGCGTTGGTGCAATCGGTGAACAAAGTTTCAAAGTCTTTCCTGGTAATGAGTTTGCAGCGGTTCACCCCGGGCTGAATGGCTCCCAGCCCGCGGAGATCCGGACCTGCTCGACAGTACACACCACAGGGGATATGTCCAGTCTCTTCAGCTTGGTGTACACTGTGTGCAACCCTCCTACCAGATGCTTAAGAAAGAGATCAAAGACTTGCGGCAGGCAGATCAGTTCCTGGCCGTCCATCGGAACGAAGCCACCTTCACTCCATGCATGTCGACCATCCTGCACTCGGTGTTGTGTTGCCGCTGCCTCTGCTGCCACTACGACTCCACCACCCCGGCGCTGCTGGCCATGAAACTGTTGATCCTATTGGAGGTGAGACGAGGCGGCTCTCCAGGAGTCGAATACAGGGGTTCGGCCCGAAAATAAGCCCCCCGGGACGCCGGCGCCACTAGAAGTGCAGAGATCACTGGAGGTGCAGAGACAAGCCATGGTCATTCAGTCTTAAGTCGTAGGTCCTCGGGCCCTCGCTCTCTCGCCCTGTCTCCTCTGTGTCCCTTCGCACTCGCTCGCTCACTCTTGTGCTCTCTCTGGCGTACTATCGCTCGCTCAGAAACTGTTCACAAGTCTACAGTAGCACGGCTCACGCTAAAGCTTACCCACCACCCAGCAAAAGTGAGCAGCCCCTACCCGCGGCGGCCTCAGACCCCACCCCATCACTCCCCCTCCCCGAGACTGGCAGGCCCCCCTAGCCAATGGGCTCCAAGTCCTTTGCTTTTAAGCGCGCCGAATGGCTGCCTCCCGCAAGGAGGTGGAGACTCCCTGGCCCGCCTCCTGGCTACCTGAGGCTGTTCAGGATTTGAGGGTGACTCTGGATGGAGACCGAGAAGCGGGCAGTGTGGTTCCTTGGCTTCTTCCTAGCAGTCTGACAAAAAATTGCAGTTATCACACAGAGCTCTCGAAGTGGCCTAAGCTACGGACCCCTCCCCTCTGTGCCCTGTGAGTATCTCGACGTGGGAACACAAAGCCGCACTCTAGACGTGCCTCTCCCCCAACCCCGCGCCACCGTGCGCCTGGATTCAATCGAGGAAAGGGAGGTAGCAGCCCTAATTCCATTTCGCATTACTCTCAAACTGCGGGAACTTAAGAGATGGCTTCGCCCAGCTTCCTGGAGAAAGACTCCAGCGAGTTCAGAAGTAATCAGGTGAGCCCTTCTTCAGCTCACCTTGCGCGCTTGGTGTAAGTTCTCCCTTACCCAGCGCACAGAGGAACCAGCGTCCAAGATCGCACTCAAAACAGTTGCAGCGTGTTAACCTACTGCTGATATTCAGCAGGCGCGGTGAGCCTGTGGACTTTGGAAAGCAGGCAGACACTTGATTTCTGGGTGGTAGACGGACGCCTCATTTTACAGTACTTCTTGTCACTGTCCTGGAACAGACTTCGCTTTCTGTGTCACTATCCCTTAATTTCAAGATTGCCCCGTCCCAGCTAAACTTGATAGAAAAGTTCCTTTCTGATGCAAGACGGTCATCACAGAATATGAGAGAAGAGCAAGGATTTGTGCTCTTTAATATTGCATTTTCTTCCTTCATCTATGGGCTTTGATGGACCAGTGATTAGAGCTCCATGTCCTGAATTGTATGTAGCTCAAGATTTATCTTCCCCCACTTGTCAAGTGCCTAAACGCAACTAAAGAGCTCACAATAAGCGAAATGACTAGGCAAGGTACATTCCAGAGAAAGGCATGGTCTTTTCCACATGGTATACGGTGATTAGATCACTGTAGCAAAGTTTTAAGACACTTTGTCGAACTTTTGATTCTCCGAAATCAAGGTATTTCCTTTCCTGAGCTTCTCTCTTCTAGAGGTTGTTATTCAGAAAGTGAAATTCATGCTTCGTTTCCTTATAAAACGTTAATTACCAGTGATATAACTAGAGCAACTTCTCCAATACACTTCCATAATGTACATATATTTCTTTAAAAGTTAGTGAATTTTATTCAGCCTTTCCTAGCGGTATCAAAAGAATAGTGGCTGGGCTTTTTTCCTCCCTTAATAAGACATAAATGTTCTAAATTGGATTTTTCTGCCTCTCTCTACAACATATTTTCTCTTTTTGTCATTTCATCAACCAAGTAGTAAGAACTACCCTTTGAGTCACTTCATACTGTTTCAATTTTTATTGTGCGGAGTCAAAATGCTAAGAAGTTGTAATGATAGTTGCTTTTGAAATACAATAGTAAGCGACCCTAACATAATAGATTGCAATGCATGCAGCCAGCCACAAAACGCTTTTAAAAGGCATTAAATTTTTTTTCACTAGCTTGCTACTGTTGTGGGAAGAAAATAAGGAGCAAAAAAGGACAATTGAGAAGAAATAGCAGAGGCAGAAAAAGCTTCAACAAAAAGTAGAGGTTTTCAAGAAAGAATACAAAAACACTGACGGAAATGTTTGTACTGACTAGTTTTTTTTTAAAAAGATAAATCCCAGTTTGTGTTCAACAGGTGTTTTGACAGAAATAGCTATTAAGTTGTGTGTTGAAGTAACTTACCTCTGAAAATTTACTGTGACTGAAATTTCCAAGTGAATAAATTTAACTTTAAAGGGTTTTTTTTTTTTAATTCCTCTAATTGTACTTAAAAACTGGTATATTGCTTCGCTCACAATATCAAGTCCTTTTTATTTGCAGAGTGATTTGGAGTTTTCAGCAGTAATACATTGCACAGATGTTTTGATGATTCAAATTTAAGAAATTCTGAAATATAAAAAGGAAAGGTAGAACAATTCAGGCTGCAATCATTATTTGTGCTATTAAACAAATGTACTTTGACAACTTCAGGAAAAGCTCAAACTAGATATGTCTTATATTTAATGTGATCTATTAGATATGTAGTAATATTTTAATTATTACCAGAGATTAAGGTTCAAATTCTAGTAGAAATACTAGAGACTAAAATTAGCCATTGATCATTAGAGGGTTAAAGTCTAAGCATTCAACATACAAAAGACCCTTGGATTCATTATTTGAATTCCCTCCCATTTTCAGTCTTTTAGAAAATAAACTTGGACATTTTCTTAAGGTGTACTTGTCATTTAAAGATTTAATCATTTAGATCTAAGAGACCAGGTGTTACCTCCTTAGGTTTTCTTGATATTTTGATAACTATTTCTATTACTTTTATTTCTACTCTTATTGGTATTTATGCTTTGAGATTGAGACAATCAAATTCTGTATGCAGAATTTGTTTTTATCTCTCCCAAATTTTACATCTTCCATAAGCCAAACATATTTCTAAATAAGGCTGGGTTTCTACAAGGCCAGAGGAAACCTTGTGCTTGAACACCCTGTGAATTAGAGTTGCATGAAGCAATATAAAATCATAAAGGCTGCAGTAAAACAGAGTACCCTTGGTAGATGACTCTCCATGGAGAGAGGCACTGCACTAAACAAAGAAAATACTCAAATTTTGTGAATTATTTCCAGACAAGAGCAAAGCATCCCAGCAAATAGTAACAAAATTAATACAAATAGATATATTTTCTCATCAGAACAAGAAGTTCTAGATACCACTATTCCAATGGAATAATTTGTGATGTAAGTAAGTATAGTTTCTCATACACCGAAATACTGTAATCTTTCTAGACTCAATTAACAATGTACACAGTCTCCTAGTTCATGCTCAATTTGGAGGGAGAGGGTGCTCATTTGCAACTTGAGGCAAAATATTCCACTGTTTGACATTGTCAGTTAAATAAAAGTGCTATTCTAATTAAAAATAAATATATATATAGGCAATCTTATCCAGGATTAAAAATATATACAGAACCATTTGAAAGAGCTGGTTTTCAGAATGGGCATTCAAGCAAAACCTAAGGTAATTAATGGAGTTATTTGAAACCGGCAGCTAGCTGAGGTTGTAACCTGTAATATGGCTTCTAATCAGAATCTCTCAGGAGCCCTCTAAGGTTCGTTTTAGGTAAACAATAAATGGAAATTGATTGGGCAAGGCAATAAATGTGAAATGAAAGCATCCATATAATCAAGAATTTAACTGGTTAAAGCCTATAAGTATACCCCACTCAATGGAATATGTTTTTCTAGGAAACTGGCTATAAAATGACCTTCTACAACATAAATTACGTTTTTTACCATTCAGTTCAATGTTAAATTGAAGATGAATTCTAAAGGAGGCAAATATGAAGAAGGAAGACAACTGCAATGAGAAGAAAACTGGTCATAACCCAAGGAGTAACAGAGAAAAGCACATGCTGAAAGGAACAATGAACATTTACTAACTGAAATTAAAAAAAAAAAAAGAAAGCATTTCATAAAGTATAAGCACTTTCCAACTCTTAACACATCATACCCCAATCAGCACTGTTCTAGGGGAGGAGATGTGTGGACTTTAAATTCCATCTATGTCTCCCTATGTATTGTTTCCTTTTAAATCTTAGGCTTTAAACTGTTCAAATTCAAGCCATTCTGACTTCAGCTGGACTCCCACTGCTACTTAGTATCCTTTTATTCATTTCATTGACTCCCCATTGAATTCCCAGCAGCAGCTACTCCAACTCTTTTCTACTCTTTGCAAGTCACCCTCCCCTCACTCTCATCAGCTACAGCCTCCTACTTCTCTATGATTTTACCACAAAGTTATTCAACAGACGCTCCCTCAACCTCCTTTCTATTCACCTAAAAAGCATTTTCTGTATTCTCTCTTATCTTCTACGTCTCTCATTCCTCAGGAAATAAAAAGTCCCCTCTTTTCCCTTCATCGATGCTCTTGACCCCTCTCACCTCCTCCAAGTCACTAATCTAGCAGTTTTATTCCCACCTCTCTTTGGCATCTTTAATCTCTCCCTCTCTACTTGCTCTTTCCCCTTTTATTATTGAAAATCATCAAGGCTACGCATCCTTAAGACAAAAAAAATTTCTCAACCCCTACCAGTGGCTCTCAGATTGTGGACCACCAGCATCACCATTACCTGAGTATTTGATAGAAATGCAAATTGTGTGGTCTTACCCAGGACCTACTGAATCTGAAACTCAGAGTAAGGCCCAACAATCTGCATTTTCATAAGCCCTGGTGATTCTGAGGCAGGCAAAATTTTCAACCCCAGTTGCCCTAGAGTTACCAGCCTTTCACACTCTTTTTGAAAATCTACAATTCTTTTCTTCTTTACCAAACATTCATGCTTTAACCTTTGCAGCTGGGTTTCTGCTCATCATTTGGCTAAAACTACTTTCATAGAGGCCATCATTGATCTCCTAAATGCCAAATCCAAAGTCATTTTCTAAATCCTCCTTTGATGTTCTGCAGTTTTGTTGTTGTTTTTACACTACCCACATCAGTCTTGAACACCTATTCTTGGCTTTTATGACTCTCTAACAATATGTTTCTCCTCTTTCCTATACTCTTTTCCTTTTCACATCCTTTCTCTTGAACCTGAAATGTTAAAAATTTCTAATGTCTATACTTTTACATGTGGCAATTTCATCAGCTTTCTACAGCTTCAAACACCACTTTACAGATTACCCCAAGTCTTATTTTTGGCTTTCTTAAAACTCTCCTGGAGAATTATGCATTTTCACTTGTATGTCCCATGGTCACCTTAAACCCAACATGCTCAAAACTGATTATAACTCCCTTCTAACTTGTTTTTTTGTTATTTCATTTCTGATATTCCTAAATTCTTTCTTCATGTAGCTACTCACCTGAAATAGAAACTTGGGAGACATCTTTGATTACTCTGTATCCTTTATACCCCCATCCAATTAGCCAATAAGTTTGTGAATTCCCTTTCAACGGTGTTTCTCATTTGCATTTTTTTTCTTTCCTCAACATTGCCACCTTAGTTTTGTCCATTTTTTCACTGTTTGTATTATTACAACAATTACCTCTTAATCTCTCTGCTTTCATGTACTTCCCCCTCCAATGGAGCTAGAATATCTGGTTATTTTTTCTAAACTTTCACTCTAATATTTAAAAATCTTCATTATTACCCCTTTGGCTACCATATAAATTCCAAATTCTTTAGAGTGACATTTAACTCTTTTGTTTTACTTTTTATTCTTCCCTCCAATACGCTGACATGTTGCCTGTGCACTGGCAAATGGGTATTACTTTCTACTACTCTCATGCCTTTTATGCCTACCTACCCTGGTGCTAATGCCTCTTTCATACTTTCCACATAGAATACGTTGCTGCACACCTTCTCATCTCCACCCCTCCAAATCTTAAATATCCTTTAAGACTATATTCAAATTCACCTCCACAAAAACCTCCCTCATTCTCTTTATTCCCAGCCAGAAATGGGCTCTTCCTATCATAGCACTTTGAGCCTCTCATAACGCAGTTAAAACATGTTGCTTTGTATTGTAGTCTTTTGTATCTTACAGTTTTCAGTACTCTCCTAGAATAAGTTCAGTGAGGTTAGAAAGCACATATGTCTTAATCAATATGCTATTTCAAGTTTCAACCACGGTGCCTGGCTCATCATAGTGTTAGGCAGCTAGTCAGACATCAGCATCGGGGGTGGGGGGAGTTCAAAGGAATAAGGGCCCACCCTAGAGACTTCCCAAAGAACACCCTATTGATAGTTAGAGAATTCCTCATGTAGCCTCAGAGACAAAGGACAGGAGAGTCATAATCTTAGCTGGCCTAAACCAGCTACAGACATCTGCACAGAAGATACTACCCTAATTTTCCCACAATTTAAGCTTCATTATAAATACTATGTTTATGCCTAGAAGTTGATTAATCTAATTATAACAGACTGAATTCTGAGTAAGCACATGCACACTAGGCAAAGAGTTATATAGCAGCCAGGTGTCAATCAAAATGGCCCCATTTGCCAATCACCTAGGAATGTCTTTGGAACCATCCCATCATGGCCTCCAAATGTAACACAGACCTCTCCTTCCTCCAGGGTTACAGCTCTCCATCTTCCCTGGCTGTAACCTGTACCTCACCTCATTTCCACGAAGTTAGCCGGTTTTAGGCTTGACCTGTCTTCTACCTCATAATGTGTTTTTAATAAATGAATATTTCTCATATTCACTGAGTTGAAATTCATCTCTCCAGCAGTGAAAAGGACCTAGAGGTGTGTGTGTGTGTTACCAGAACTCTAATCACTCCAATGGTAACAATCGGTGTTCACACATGTTTATTAAATGAATGGATATGTGATAGTCATCTATAAGTTATTAAACTATATAAACGTTCATTATCACTAATTCTGAAGCAGAGTCTAAGAGGTTGATGTGCATTAAAGATTTTTTTGTTAAAAGAATAATGATTTTACTTAGTAGTTTTTGGAAATTTTTAGTGATGGCTGGCTTCTCAGATTACTTAAGAATTATTTCAGTTTTTATTTATTAAGCATTAATTTCCTCACTAAAGCTTCTTTTAAGCATGATAAATTTATATTACATTGTTTTCTTCTATGAACACTAAGGAATTTATTATACATTTGTAATGAATATATTATAAAATTGTAATAAAACATATTTAAGTCTCTGAAAACTTATTCATTTTTTTTTAATTCTACATGTTTTTTTAAAGTAAGGATGCCTTACTGAGGGATTATGTCATTGAGATAACTCTCAAATCATCACTGAGAGATGTCAAAAGTACACAAAGTTAATGTGTAAATTTACAAAATATGCAAAATAACCAACTCTGACGAGAGAAAAGAGAGACTATATCCCTTTTCATCTTGGATAAGAGAGAAATAGGTACTTTTCTGTGACATGGGGAAAATATAAATATGAGGATATTTATATTCCCAGCAGAATCAGAACACTAGACAATTACTGCTTTTTGTCAGAATAATTTTTTTTTCTGCAAAAGATGAGTAAAAAAAGCAAGAACTACAAATGTTGAAAACATAGCTAAGGGCTTCCCTAGTTTTTTCTGGAACAATCCAGATAAAAATGTCTGAACCATTTTTGGCTGAATTCATATAGATAAGCAGCTCTATGCACTTCATCAACAAGCCAGAGTAAAAGTTAACAATCAACTCCCAGTTATTGATATATATACCATCCGAAGGTTGGGTGAGCGCTATAAAAATGTAAAATATGCATAATAAAGTTACTGTATTGCCATTTATATAACTAACATTTATCGAATGCTTACTTTGTGCAAGCATTGTGCTAAAAATTTTTTGTGCATCAACTTATTTAATCTTCATGACAACTCTGTGAAGTAGATTCTATTAATTATCCCCATTTCTTAGATGAGGAAACCAAGGCTTAAAATGTTTAACTTGTCCAAAGTCACACTGATATAAAGCACCTGAGCCAGAAATAAAATTCAAATGTGACTATAGAAACCCAAATCTTAACCTTTTCTATTCTTAGATTTTTTCTTTAAAAAAAAATATTGTTCTATGCTAAATTTTAAAAAATAACTTAAAGTTCAGATGTTTTAAATATAAAGTTGTATCTTTAATAAACAATATAGGAAAATATTTTAAGGAGTAGGGAAAGGGTTGTAATGTTAGAAAAAAATACCTCATCTGTATCTTAGACAAAGCTTTTATCTTGGATTTTAAGCTATTCTCCATAGGGTGGCATGAACAATAAGCTGCAGGTTTAAGCTTTTTTGAAATGTTAACAGAACTTCCAAAGTTTACATTTCAAATCCCTAAGTTCTGAAGTGAGAGAAAAATAGCAGAAAAATATCTTCACATTCCAAACTATTGAGAAACTTTCAACATTTCCAATACTTGCCTTATATTCAAACAATGAAGAGGAATACTTTATGAAAATGAACACAAGACATCCCATTGCAATAGGAGGAATACGTGTACTTAACTTTATAGTTTGTTGCTTTATTCATTGATTACTGCCTAATTAGGACTGTATAGTACAATAAATCCTCCTCAACCAAAACATCGTTTCAGGCCAAATTTTAGTTTCTCTCTGAGAAAGCAGTCAAACAGAGTGATTAGAGAGTGGAATGTGCAGCCAAATTCTCTGGGTCTAAATTCTGGCTCTATGGTTTAGTAAAATGGGTGATCTTAGACAAATTACATAACCTTGCTATGCCTCAGTTCCTTGATCTGTAAAATCAGAATACTAATAATAGTACTTCCCTTCCAACTGACAACCATCAGTTTGTTCTCTGTATCTATACAAAATTATATTGAATGTAAACTGTGATTAAAAAATAAAAAAAATAATATTAAAAATATATATTCGGAAAAAAGTTACATTGTCACCGACGTGTACTACGTAGATAAGCCTATGATGGTTGTGTCTGCATTGAACAGGTACAGACTTTTTTTCTTGCTATTATTCCCTTAACAATACAGTACAACAACTATTTACATAGAATTTATATCATATTATAAGTAACTAGAGATGATTTAAAGTATATGGAAGGATATGTGTTGCTTATATGCAAGTTCTACACCATTTTACCTAAAGGCATCCAAAGATGTTGGTATCTGCAGAGGATCCTGGAATCATTCCTCTGTGGTTACTGAGAGACAACTGTAATCATTTCTGCAATGCAATCTAGGGAAGATATAAGAAGCAGTGGAAAAGTAATCCAGGCCTTAGAATTATATTTATGTAACTGAGGAAGGGAGGAATTTAGTTATAGGCAAGAGGATCTGACAGCATGCTTTGTAGGAAGAAAAGTTGAAACATACTAACTCAGCTAAATGGGGTCATTTAAAAAAAATCCCATAACGATTTTTTTTTTAATCTCCAAAATCCAGGGGTCTATGCTCTGGGATCTGCAACTTGAGAAAACAACAGAGTCACAACACCTGAAAGGCCTTGAACATTTGAATGCTGGATTAGACACAGAGGAACACCATTATCATCTACAATGTGCCTACAACCAGCATTCAAGTGAAACAAGTTGATTCTCTCCTTGAAACTGTAAGAGGAGACAGGAGAAAGAAGGAAATCCTGAGCAGTTTCTAATGAGAAAAGTATGACAAATGAACACTAATTGTCCAGACCTCAGTTTTGGTCATTTATAATGTGAAAAAAGTCTTTGTAAGTCTGTTAATGTGCCAGAGTCATCATCTCAGTTTAGTGTATTTAAAATCTATTTATAAGGACTTTTAAGTACACTCATAGCTTCAATCTTTCTGAATCTGAATGCCTAAAGTTGTAAGTTTTTCAAATATGGTTGTTCCTGTTAAATAGATTTTGAAGAATCTTCCCCCACAGTTAAGCAAGGACACACCTGCCACACTTATGCCTACTTTAATTGCTTATCAGTGATTTCCACTGATGTCAGAAAAATAATGGTAGGACTGCATATGCATTCAGGGTAAAATACAACGTCGCTTGATTTTAATTTATGGTAAAGAGAGCACACATTCAGACGATATGTATATGTATGTGTATGTGTATGTATATGTGTATATGCATGTGTATGTGTTTGTGTACGCATATATGTATGCATATGTATATGTATATGTATACACACACGTGCATACACACACACTTATATCCTTCAACTGGTTGTTGACTGGGCTTCATCTTGTCCATTTATCCTTCAACTACTTAGTTTTAATGGGCCCTATGTATGAAAAAACAGGAAGCCTTAGCTGGTGTTATACTCCTTCATGCTATCTGGATACCAAAATTATGCTGATTTCATGTCAATAATAGAATGATTAGTTTTATCTGTGAAGCTCCATTCACACATTAGTTTTCACCAGTTCCTATTTCCGCCATTTCTTCGCACAGATATATTTAACCCAACCTCGAGACTTCCAGGATGCAGGCGAAGGAGATAGGAGACTTATTCATCAGAGAGAGCTTTTATCTATAATCTTACTTCTCCTCAACCCACTTCCAATATTGCAATCATCTCCACCAAGTGTTTGAAAGTATAGAAACAAACAAGCCACATATATACCTACACCATAAAAGAACTCAATTTAAATGTAGCACATGGAATATTGTTTAATGTCTTAATTTGCCCAGATGCTGAAGCAGAAATGACAATGTTGACAGTGGATTGGGAAGCCAAGGAGAGCCTAAGGTATATATTATATTCTCAATTAGAATTTTCCATAGACGCATACATGTTCTATGTTTCTGTGGATGGTAATTTATATAGGTTATAAGAGACATAGAAAAACTAACAGGAAATAGGCCTCCAGAAATATTGTTTAAATAATGAAAATTTGAACAGTACACCTTTGCAATTAAGTGTGAGTTACATTCCCCAAAGCAAGTGGAGAAAACATAGGAAGGTGAGGCTGTAATTCTTCTCCCCTCTTTTACCAAATAGAATGCCGATTTCTTCTTCACTTACATTTAGAGCTATCCATTTTCTTTTTCTAAAATTATTATGAAAATAATTTTCTCTCAGAAGTGGTGTGGAATTCAAGTGATGGCATTGGGAGCAGTGTCGCCGTGGTTTTGGCTTTACTAATATTGAAATCAAACTCAATTTAATGGAAAACTTAAAGGTAGGAGAAATAGTCTTACATTGTAAGAACAAAATACACCTCCTGCTATCTCCAATGAATAATTTGCTCTTAAAAATCCATTTATATATACAATATTGGGCAGGGCTAGATACCAAGCCAAGGCATTATTTGGGGGCCTGTGGGAAGGTAGAAAGAACAATTATCTAGGGTAGTGATGCTAAGCAATGAAACTTGTTTCTATTATAAACTCCTCTCTTCTAGACAACCTGTTTCCTCTGTCCTGTTCCCCAGCCTGGTCCCAGTGAATCATCACATTTTGTTCTCACTACGCTCTTACAAGCCAAACTGTTATAGTTAATATTCTCTAAACCTGCATTTCTTTCATGCCTCCAAGCCTTTGTGTATGCTGTTCTTCTGCCTAAAATATTATCCCTCAGCTTATGAAAATCTATCATCCAAATATTTAGTCTGTCTTAAAATCTTCCTTGACTGCCACAGGCAGAAGTGACACTACCTGATCCAGAAACCTATGGAAGACATTTCCATCGTAAAAATTTCTTATATTTTCTTCAAGATCAGCATTTAGACAACAAATATTTGTTGTATTCCTACTATGCACAAGACATTCTATTAGACATCATGCAGAGTATCTGTTTCAGCGCCTAAAGCTGCAGTTCTAGAAATTGAAGAATCATTGGCTGCCTCAGAGATATACAATTGAGCAGCATATTATAAGTAATACAATCTTGCTCAAAAGCTCATATTTCTTAGGCATTTTTTTTAAAGGAGACTTAAAATCAGTTTGAAATTAATATCCCAAGTGCATTCTTATTGCAGTTTGGATCAACTCTTATTATTCAAACTTAATTTTTGTTGTTTTTTAAAAAATAAAACTGATGAATTTAAATGTCTGCATATCAACAGTAAAATGACCCACTCTTCTGCATAATTAAGTTCATTGTTTTAATGTGTGCATAATGTAAAAATCAATAAATAATGAATTACCACTGATTGTAATTGAATGTTTTCATAATTTTATTGTCAGCCATGATAAATAATCAGTACATTTATACTGCATTAAATTAATTAGTGTGTCATTTCTATTACATACATCAGCAGTGAAGTAATGTAATGACATCTATTTTTAATGTTTTAAAGATGGAATATCCTTTATAAAACAAAAGAAGGAGTTATTAGAGATGTTTCAGTGATGGGCATTTATGGTAGTATCTTCAAGGAGATCTAATAAAGGCTTTTATACTTCTTACAATAATTACATTTTAATCTGCTGTCAATTAAGTAACAATACACAGGCACAAATGCTTTCTTTCTGTGGAAATAAGTTGAGGAACTCTTGTTACATTACTCTATCTCACTGAAAGTTTATCAATTAGCAACGGTAGGCTGTTTCTCTACCACACTTAGAAGTTACAGAGTAAAGATATAAACACCGTGTAATCAGGCCAGGAAAGAACAATGAAGAATTTTGCCTTGAAGGCCAATTTGTAACATTTGTAGTCCTTTCACAAAAACAACACTCATCTATTCTGTTAGTGTATAAAGCAAACAAAGATGAAGGAATTTTCATGTGCAACCATTTGATAAGGTCAATGAAACAGGGTATTGACTAAAAAGCTCTTAACTAAGGTAGGGTTACCAGATTTAACAAGCAAAAATTCAGTATGCAACACTTGGGACATACCTGAAGAAAAAGTTGTTCATCGCTGATCTGAAATTCAGATATAACTGTATTGCATGTATCTTGATTTGCTATATCGGGCAATCCTTACATAGAGGGAATCAGGGAAGGCTTCTCAGGTGATACTTAAGCCATCATGAAAGATCACTCTTGAAGTTAACTAGGTGAAAGTGAATGGAAGGATTGGGCAAGGCAAGGCGTTTGAGGCAGAGGCATGAAGATGATAGCTGGAGGATAAATACAGCTGAAGGATAGAGTGTGAGAATGTAAGAGAGCAATGAAAAATAGGGGTGAACTCTTCAGTTTATCTAGAAAATCAGCTTCTAACTTCACAATGGTAACAGATAAAAGGGACATTATTTTATTTGGATCTCCAACCCTTTCTCCAAGTTCACAGTCAAGTCCAAAAGGTGTAAACACAGCAGCACTTGTGCAAAACAGTTGCTTAAAAGAATACAAAGCTCTGTCCTGTCCAAAATTCTTTCTCTTGTTTCAGAAATTTCAACAGGTTGCAGCTTGCTCTGTGAGAGCTAATTAGCTTTTGATTTTCTCCATTAAGGAATCTGATCACTTTTTTTTGAACACGCTACACTCTAAATTCTATGCAACTGTTTCCAACTGTCAGGATTTCGTGTCTCAATGTAATTTTATGTCTAGAGTAGAAAATTTGAGTGCTCCAAAAGGAAAAATTTCACCAATAACTTATGGTTGAAGATAGAATCAAGTGCCCTTTAATGTAAACTGAGTTTTGTATTCTGTTTGGATAGTGACTTCTGAAAAGTTTTGTTGTAAGTACAAATTATCTGCTCATCATGTTACTAAAATCTCTCAATATGAGGCCTTTACTGTGGCAAATCACACTTATCTTTATTGCCCCTGGAGGGCTTTTCATACAAAGTAAAAATTACCATCGAAATCACTCATCACCAGGAGTCTCAAAAATTCATTTCAATCTCAATAAGGCATGCGTTTTCAAATAATTTATCTAAACTCTTTAGTTAAAATATAGAGCCAAAATTAGTGCATTTTGAACCCAAAATATCTGAAATGAAAGAAAACATTATATGAAAGGTGAGACCTGCTTTTATATAAAAATCATGTGCCACTGTCATCATTAACAATGACTTATAAATCATTCTGTCTGTTTGGAATACAAATACCAAACATCTATATACGGGGGCAATGTATGAAAATGAAAATATTCTGTGTTTCATCATATGACATTTTAATCTCTCTCTAATTCCTTATTTGATTTTAATTTTATACGTATGTAAAGATGTGGGGGACGATCTAAAACAGTTTCAACTCTCTCATAAGCCATGAACAATGTCTTCAAAATAAATTCACACACACACACACACACACACACACACACACACACACACACACACACACACCCCTCCGTCCTCCCTTCCTCTGCAAACACAAACTCATTCTACCACTACCACTAAAATCTCAATCATGGGTTATTTTTGGTGCAAGCAAAAATTTCCATTTTAGTGCTTTACTGCAAGAGACCCATCCTGGGATTACCGCCATCTAGTGACAAGTTGGGGTATTTAATCCTCTTATTTTTCAAAACTAAATTGCCTAAAAAATTTTAAAATAAAATAAAGTGGAAATAAACAAGAAAAAAATATAAACCCGCTGGTAGAACTCTTAATATACAATATACCTGCCACAGCATTGTTTGACTGTAAATGAAGGTAATTATTTTTGTTTTCAAATAAATTGGGCTTCTTCCAAGTTTTGAACATATTAACATTTTACTTTGTGATGCAAATGTAAATTATACAGATTATGTATTTCTTTACAGCTTAAACTTACTGAAATTCAATTTTGAAATAATATTTCTTATTGACTCACCAATTATTTTCAATAATAATAATTTGCTATTTTTATAGAATGTGCTTACATTTGTAGCTCTTACCTTAAGAAGTTTGTGTGTGCAGTTTCTTAGATGTTGTCACAAATGATTTCCTTGCATTCGTGACTACATAAATATTGCTTTATATGAAAAAAGTGTTAACATAGGTCAAAATATTTTAGAATTCTTTCAAAAAATACTATACTAAATATATCCTTAAAATCTAGCTATGTGAGAGTTAGAAAGTTTTTTTATTAAACAGTACCCTACTATCATTTTTCAGGGTCCCACTCATAGAAAACTCATTGTGGAAAGTGACTTCTTGTTTAAACTAAGAAGCACAGAGATACTGCAGAATTTCAGTTCAGTCTTCTTAAGAATCAAATGCAGCTCTGTTGACTATAGATGATAACTTCCACGTAAATGGCTAAATTTTATAAAGAATTAATTGCTGTCAAGTAGTGTTTATTTACACATCATGTCTTGACTTTTAAAAATACAAAGAATTATATATATATTTTAGTTAGTTCACTTTTCCCTAGGGAACAGAATAAAAGTATTTACCATGGATAGTGACTATTCCAAATAGGCAATTTAATCACTTCACCCAGTTGAAGAATTGCTGGGATGCTTAGGCCAATTCTTTTGTCTCTGCCAGTAAGGAAAATCCTTAAATACATATGAATAGGTTCTGGATCTCCAGGTTAGCAACCACTTTTCATTTCCCAGAGTCACAGAAACCAAGCATCGTTAATATATGTCTTATAAAGTGTTATTGAGGTCATATTAAAATTTGATATAATGGTTTCTCTATCTGAACTAGAAAGGAAAACAAAGTAACAGATTTCTGAGGCTTAGCTCTTTTATTTTAATATCAGAATTGAATTCAAGAAGTGTCATACCCATATTACTGAGTCATAATATTAGGAATATAAGGATTAAAATCAGCTGATGCTTTAGAAATAGACATCTAATTGATTAAAATATTCGGTTGGAGTATGTAAAATATTTAAAGCAATACAAAATTGTCTTTGTTCTTGGTCATCTTTCCCTGTTCTCATATTTATGATTTCACCCCAGAAGTGGAATCTAAGCTGAGAAAATAGTGAGTACCCTTGGTGTACCCTGGATATTATATAATGTGGTTTTAATGTATACAGATAAATAACATTATAGAAATTATGCAATGGTTTGTTTTAGTAGTAGGGAAGTCCAATTTTCACATTTAATGTAAAAGTAAATGAGGCATTAAAATGATTAAATTGAATAAGCACAGATACCTCAAACATCAGAAGTACATTTTCTCAGCTTGATTTCTTAAGTGGCCATTGCTTCATCTGTATTATGTGAATCTTAAACTTTAAAAAGAGTAAATTTTATAACTAAGATATTAATACAGTAAGAATAATCACTAGAAACAACACTTTGCTTCAGTTAGACAAACACAAACCATTTTTTTTTCAGTTGTCCAGGAATCATCAGAGAATATTATAGTAGAAATTTAAAGGGCCTTCATTCAATAAAAGATTTCTTTCTCCAAATGTGTATGTTAGGTTCTTCAATTCTGAGCTAGATATTTTGCTTCCAATTTAAAATGCACATTTTGAATTCATTCAACATTTCTTATTTAAAATCCATGTGTAGGTTTGGGGTTAGGCTACAGTAATTCATCAGAGAGAAACCTTCCATGTGTAAACTCTAGAATGGTAGATTTTGTTGTAGTATTCTGGAAAAGCAGTGAAACTCTATATTATTGTATTCTGTGGCGTCATAAGGCAAAAATTAGACTGAAGTAATTCTTTTTTTTTTTTTTTGAGATTTGATGTCTGATCTTATTTATTTGTTAGTCTTATAAAATCTCATTTTTGACTGGACTCAGAATTAGAGGTAGAAGCTCTTAGAGAGGAAAGTTTACGTTTCTTGGCAATCTGTTCCTGGCATTTCTCCTTGGCCTCCCTCATTGTCTTAGCCAAAAGTTTAGCATATTCCACAGCCTCTTCCTCATTTTTTTTTTTAGTATGCTGTTTCTTCAGTGCAATACGCCGACGTTTATGTGGCAAGACGCGTGGAATAACAAGACGCTGGATCTTGGGTGCTTAAGTCCTAAGTTTCTTACCTTCTTTGTTTTGGGGCTTTCTCACAACATATTGGCGGACATCATCTTCTTTAGAGAGACTGAAAAGTTTGCAGATTCTGCTAACTCTTTTCGGCCCCAGGCAGGCGACGAGGCACGGTAGTATCTGTGAGACTAGGAAAATCTTTCTCCCCTTTTTCACAAAGACCAAGTTGAAAACAGATTGGCAATCGCAACGCAAACCTGAACAGATTTGCACTTTCTTTCTCCAGTCCTCTTTGGTCTATAACAGGGATGCCCCTTACTCAGTAGCAGGCGGTTACATCCATGGTCAAGACACCCTGCTTCACGGGGAAAATTTGTTAGTCCTTCCCATCACTGATTCGAACCACATTACCCTTCCATTCTTCACCCAGAGCTCCAGCAGCAACGTCTGTGGCCATAGGCTTCTCATAAAAGGTAAAAAGTTTTGTTCATCGTCCATTTCAATGTGCTTCTGGCAGCCAGTGGCTGGGAAAGAGCTGAAGCACCCTAAAGCACCCTGAAGCATCCTACCACCTCCGAGGCGCCACGAACAAGAGCTGAGAAGTAATTCTTAAATTTAAGACAAAGACAACAAATTTAAAATCAGGCAACTCTGGCTAAGTAACCTGAGGCAATTAAGTTCAGAGAAAATGTTCTGAACCCATTGACTGAGACTCTGATAGAGAAACTGTATTAAGAGGTTTGGATGATCTCAAAAATGAAAAATCTCACTGTATGACTAAAAATAATCTCCAAGTATGTTGTGCACCTGGAACCAATATAACATTGTACATCAACTGTAATTGAAAAAAATAAAAGAAAAAAGAAAAAAAGTAAATTTAAAGATGATATGATATCATGGGGAACTTTGAGGTAAGCTCGGATTATGAAAATAAAAACATTCAAGAACAAATATTTTAAAATGGCATACACACACACACACACACACACACACACACACATATATATATATAGACACACACACACATATACCTATTTATACACTATTAGGAAGGTTAAAGCCAAGGGAGGAATGGGAATTGTAAAATTAGAAGAAAAAATTAAAACCACCAAAATGCCTTTTAAAAAAGTCATATTTGGAGTAAGAACAGAAAAATACTACACTGGGGTGTTACTCAGAGTTGGGATGTTTATTTAAAATGCAGATTCCTCTCCCGTACTAAATGAATCCAAATATCCAGGAATGGACCAAGGAATCTGTACTTTAATTAAACCTCCAGGTGAATTTGTTTAATTTCTTCAAAGTAGAAAGTGGATATAATTTTTAAAGTCAAATAATGCTAAAACATATGCACTAAATAACAGTTCCCTTGGCTAACCCATTCCCAAACCTTCAAACTTCCTCCTCAAAGGTAATACCTTTCATATGCTTTGGTCATCTCTACTGGCATTTGTCAACACATTTCTAAATAATATACTTATATTGCTATTTCTTGATGAATCACTATTAAATATCAACTTTTGACTTCCTCATACAGTACGTAAGAATGTAGTTCCCTTACACGCCCACCTTTATTCTTTTCCCTCCCTTACACTCCTAGTATAGTTATATCACAATTTGGAAAAGATCAGTATTCAGTGTTTACATGGTATGATCACATGCATCTTATTCATAGTTGAGCCAATTAGTATACCGTGATAACATTTCCCTTCTCTAACAATTTGTCATTTTCCCGGACATTAATAATTGCCTCATATATATTTAGATTTCAGTGTATTTATTGTTAATTCCACCCAAGCATTCCATCACGGTCTCAACACTATTTTCCACGTAAGCAAATACATCAGATAATTTCTCAATTCCTATTTTCCCAGAAGTTTTCCCTCATGGAGCCCTTTACCTTTCTGCTCTGTTTGGGTTAGTTTCTCTCCAAGTCAGTTGCATGTCTATTGTTTTAGGAATTCCCTTTGCCATCATCCCATGTTCCCTTAATCTTCCTCTTTCCTGATTTGCTCCTTTATTTTGGGAGACCATATCCTCCAGTCACTTTCTGAGTGCTGCATAGAATATATTTTTTGAGTCCTGACATATCTGAAAATATATAGCTACCAATCAGCTTTGTAGTATATCATTTTTAACATGAATGGGAAGCCAAATATCACTAGATATTTAAGGAAAGCTCTTGCTGTTTAAAAAAAAGGAGAGAGAGAGAGAGAGAGAGAGAGAGAGAGAGAGAGAGAGAGACCAAAATAAACAAAGAAAACTTAGGGGGCGGAGGAGCCAAGGCTGGGACTAGGAAAAAAAACTTAAAATATATACACAATATGCTCAGACAGGTGAGATAAAGTGTTGTGGCTAGGGAGAAAAAAAAAGCAATATACTATAAAAATAATAATCAGTGCCTAAGACTTAAATCCTGAAAATTTAAAACATGACCAAAAAAGAAAATCAGCTTTATAATTAATCTCTTGTCTGTGGATCTTACATTGTTAGATACAGTCTAGTATTCTCAAGGTTTAGTATACCTGAAAATTACCTGGACACTAAGGTTAAACATGATGAGATACACAAAGATGTTTACCCATTCTTCTCTCCCTAAAATCCCATTAAAATAATATTATGGGAATTTTTAAAGCCTTAATTGTGACAGAGATCAAAACAGAGAAAGGGAAATAAGAGAAAATAAAAACCAGGCAAGAAACAGAAGAAAACTTTACAAATATTAAAATTACTATCTTCAGAGAGATAAGGAAAAATGGAAAGTGGATAAGAGTGTGGTAACTTACATAGCCTATGGCAGAGAACAATACATGTAGGCTTACTTCCCAGTGGTCTTCCTCCCAAAATTTGTTAAAGTCTCTTCTGAGTTCTCTGTGTCTAGAGGTTGTAGATTCTAGGCTTCAATGTTGGCTGATTGAGCAGTAAAGCAAGCAGATCCACAAGTGTCAGTATTTAGAGTTCTTGAAGAACAGATATCTTAATTTCAATGAAGTATAATTTATTAATCTTTTCCTTTATAGTTAATGCTTTTTGTGTCCTGCTTAAGAAATCTTTGCCTACTCCAAGTGGTCTTGAAGGTATTTTTCCATGTTATATTCTACGAGTTTTATAGTTTTACCTTTCACACATATTAACATTTTCAATCCTCTGAGAATCGATTTCTTTTCATAATGTGAAATAAGGGTCTTATTTTCATATAGATATCAAAATGACCCCTTTAAGTAAATATTCTTTCTCCATTGCACTTCAAAACTGTCATAAATCAAGTGACCATATATTTGTAGGTCTGTTTCTGGATTCTCTATTCTAGTTCATTACTCTATTTGTCTATGCATGTACCAATACTATATATATACTACCTTAGTCAATATATATTAATGATAGGTCTTGATATATGGCAGTTTTGTTTTATTAATCCTGTTAACCTAAAAGTAAAAAGGTTTTCAAAATGAGAGCCAACAAGCATTTATTTGAGATAAAAAATAATCGCTAGTCAGGAATCACTGATTTAAGTAGAAGCCCAAATAGTGTTCTGATTAGGAGACAAAGGCAAGGGGTATTTATGAGAAAGGAAAGGGGAACAATTACATCAATAGAAGGCAGGCATTTCTATTGGTGCAGATGACATGACATAATGATGCTAATTCTAAACAACATTTTAAATTTCAGTCCAGTAGTCATCAGTGCTGTAGTCACAATATCTGCTTTCTTGTTATCTTTGCAGACAGTTCTTTGGGACACAATGTTGTTTAACCCAGTACAATGGTTGTTTTGCCATATTTTAACATTTCAAAGGTTTGAGATCTGAGATGTGCAAGGAAGTTTCTCTGGGATAGTAGCTCTGACTCCATTTTAAAGTGGCTCCATTTATTATTTTTCGACAATTTTTTTAAGGTTGCTTTTCTTGGCTATTCTAGGGCTTTTGCATTCCCATTATAATTTTGAGAGTCAAATTGTTAGTTTCTGCATAAAGCTTGCTGGGGTTTTCATGGGGGTCAAAATATGTCAGCTTGCAATGAATTGGCATCTTTACAATTTTGAATCTTTCAATTCACAAACAAGGTATATCCTCCCATTAATTTTAGTCTTCTTTAATTTTACTCAATAATGTTTAATAGCTTTCTATGTAGGGTTCATGTATATCTTTAGTTAGATTTGTTCTTCAGTATTTGATGCCATTATAAAAATTTCATTCTCTCAAATACTAATGTTGATTGCTTTTTGTATATTTACCTTGTATCCAGAGAACTTATTAAATTCACTTACTATTTCTAAGGCGTGTGGATGTTTTTGGATCTTTGCTATAAATAACAGCATCATGTACAAATAATAATGCCCTTATATTTTCATTTCTAACTCTTTCACCTTTTATTTCTTTTACTTGCTTTGTTGCACTGGTTGGAATCTCTAGTACGATGCTGCATGTAAGCAATGATAGCAGGTATTCTTGTCTCATTGCCACCCTCAGAAAGAAAGCTTTCACTAATTCACAACTTAACACGATCTTTGCTATAAGGTTTTTGTTTTGTGTACTATTTATCAGATTAAGGAAATGTTCTTCTATTCCTGGTTTGCTAAAAGTTTGCAGGACTTTTAAACCATAAATGGATGTAGAATTTTAACTCTAACCCATTTTTTTCTAATTTCTCCTTTTCTCATGTCTCCTTCGTTGAATTTTATAAATTTAATTAAGTTATAATAAACTGAATAATTTTCTCACAAAAAGTTAATTTTTATTATTAGCATGGATTTAATAGTCAATAACTTTAAATAAAGTATTTTGAAAAATTGTTAAATACACCATAGGAAAAGACAGTTTGCTTAAAATTAGCACTACCAAATTTTTGATACATTAATTAAATAAATTTTTGACTATTATTTTACCTTTGAATTCTTGGAATGCAACTTGGCCATGATAATTATCCATTTTATATAATACTGGATTAATTTTTTTAATGTTTTAAAAGAATTTTTCTTTTGTGTGCATCAGAAAAGTTAATCCATAATTTTTCTTATTGTGTTCTTGTCAGACTTAGTTATGTGTTATTCTGATCACATAGAGTGTATTGGGAAACATTCTCTCATTTTCTATTCTCTGGAAGAGTTTACGTGACATTTGTGCTACTTCTTCCTTAAAAGTTTTGAAAAATTTACTGTTGTCTGGTGCTGGAGTTTTCTTCAGGGGAAAGTTTTTAATTGCAAATTCAATTTCTTTAATAGACAATGCTATTCAAATGTCTTATTTCTTATATCAGTTTTGATGAGTTGCATTTTTCAAGAAAGTTTTCTTTTTTATCTCAAGTTGAAATTTATTGCCATAAGGTTAAAATACCCTTTTATCTTTTTAATATCTGTAAGATACTATTCTGCTTTTCATCTCTGATATTGGAGATTTGTGTCTTTTATTTTTGTCTTGAGCAATTTTGCAAGGAGTTTATTGATTTTATCAGTCTTTGCAAAGAAGTAATTTTGATCTATTGGATTTATTCTATTATATGTCTTCTTTCTATTTAATTAAATTCTGTTTTTTGTCTTTATTATTTTTCCATCTACTTTCATTGAGTTTAATTTGCTGTTCTTTTCCCAATTTCTTGAGATGGATGCATAGATTAGTAGATCCTTCCTCCTGCCATTGTCTCACATTGGTGAACTCAGTCAGAGGTCAACCAATATATGAATCTGGGAAAAAACAACCTCACGAGGTAACCCGCTTGTGGTTCAGGACAGAACAAAAGAAGGGTAAAGGTTAGATATGACAGCCCACAGGCAAATGTTTAATACAGGCAGTATTAAACTAAAGCCTGGAGAAAAAAGACTTGGGCAGGACATAATAATACTCTCACTTCTTAAAAGGTCATTATATGGAAGAGGGGCTGAATTTATTATGTATGAATCCAGAGGTGAGGTCAGTATTAGAACTGATGGGGGAAATTACAGAAAGGTAGATGCAGCTCAACGTATGAAAAAAACTTTTGACAATTAGAGCCACACACAAACAAAAGAGCTAAAGTATAGGGAATCAGGCCCTATTATACATTTTTAGTTGAAAGTATTTTGACAAAATTTATTAGAATTTAAAATACTCTTTCACCCAACAATTCTAGTCTTAAGATAATTTTTCTATAGGTATTATTGCAAATGTGTACCAAGAAGTATGTTCAAGGATAGTTACTGAAGATTTCTCTCAATAGCAAAAGGTTGAAAACAACCTAAATGTCTACTAATAAGGAACTGGATAAATAAACTATGGTACATCCATACAACTACAATACAGTGTAGGCATTTAAAAATGTGACAGATTTAGATTTACCAGAAAAAAAATGTCCAAGATATATTATGTGAAAAAGCAACATGCAAAACAGTTTTGTAGTATGTTGCCATTTACATAGTATGCTATTATTTGTGTAAAAGAAAGGAATACAAATTTACTCATATGTGCATATGTTTTATGGGCACAATAAAGCTCTTGATGGATACATAGAAAACTACCAAGTGGTGAAAAAATAAATCTTGAAGGCATAGGTTAACTGAATTTTCCTAAACCATGAATTAGAAAACTTTCACATTTCTAGTTACATTTTTACAGATAAATAAAGAAATACTAGCTGGATAATTGGGTGAATACTAATAAGTGGATCAATATCAACCACAAGTAAAGTTTCTGTATTGCATCACAGTATCCTATCCTCCATTCTGCTCAACATGGATAGGAATTACTTGGATGAGGACATAGGTTACAAACTCACCAATTTTCATTATATCAGAAAACTCATAAAAATAGCAAATACATTGGATTGTTGGTTGATGTTCAGTGTTCTTGTCAGCCAAAGTTAGCTACATTCCTTAAATAAGCATTTGGACAAAAACAGAACAGATAAGAGGAATTGCTATAATTGTCATCAATTTCACAATTCAAATTATTTTTTGAATATTTATTATTTATTCTATACCTGCTAAGAAGAGTGAATGTATTGAATTCTAAGTCAAATGTGGTTTGTTAATTTTTTTAGATCTTGATAAGAAAGCTTATTAAATGTTTATTTTTCATATCTGCTTACAAGCATTTGAGTATTTTAAATTTAGTTATTTTTATTACAAAAATGATAACTGAAAACACGTTTTAGGGCTACTAAATGAATTTTATTAGATAACATAAAAATACTTAAAATATATAAAATAGAAATATCTCAGGGACAATGAAGTAAAGAGATTTATTTCACCTCAAAAACAAGGATTTGCATCTCTATTCTCAGTATGTATTAAATCATACAAACATTTGTCTATTTCCCTGTTTTGAACCTAAGAAAAATCATATTTGGGTGAAGAAAATATGCACAGCATCTTTATTTCAAGATAGAAGATTCTTTTTAAAAATTGATTGGGTGACTGGATAAAGATGAAATACTTCCGTTTAGGGACTGATGATTCTTTGAATTACCTTATATGTACTCATCACATGGTCAAAGTAGGACCTAACTAGTTGACAGCTCTTTTTAGATTTAACTCGTATCAGTCATAACTGTTTCTCAATGCAGACTTTCAGCACAGCAGAAGTAATAGCACACTTAGAAGAAAAGGCCATCTATCATTTCTTTGTGAGAGTATCAAAAGCCATTAAAACAGACAACAGTTAGAAAAATAAATCTCTGCATAAAGCTTTTACATATAAGTTATTCATCTCAAAAGAATATCTACATAGAATATTATAGGATTATTTTATTTGCATAAGGTTTTACATGTCACTTTTCCCGACCAGACTTTTTGAGTATACTCTCATAATGTGACTCTTCTTGAGTTATATAGTCACTTGTTCTATAGCCAGTAGCAAGATGTCCCAATAATGACATAGAAAAGCACTGACCAGTGAAATGTCCAAAACATGCTCCATATCTTCCATATATTCGATTTGGCTTATTGTTTGGGAAAAAGTTAAGACCATGAAGTATATATTGTACATAAAAAAGAATCAATTCAAAACAGAAATTTTAATGTTTTCTCTTTATTAATGCCCTCTTTTTGGTTTGTTGCTTGAGAAACATTATTTACCTGTAGATATCATACAATCTTATTAGGAAATTTTAAGATCTAATGAAATATTTTTAATGCATGAGAAATGCCAACAGTGTTAAGCCTAAAACTGTAAAGAAATCCTGTCAATCCTTAAGCCCTACTTATGGCGCACTGAGATAAATCTTGACCTTATTTGGGGCATTTAACTGGCATGTTACGTACTGGTACAAGTTATATTAAATTACATTTGTTTAGAGAAAGATATTGGATCTGCAAATTAAAATTCCAGTGAAAAACTGCTGTGTTGCTTTCTCCTAAGGAATACATAGTAAGGGCCTTTTACTTTCCACAGTGATTTCAAGGTTTTTTTTTTTAATTGAGGTTTAGTTGAGTTATTTTCAAATTTTTAACATTGTTGGCAAAAATTTTAATTGCATGCATTTTTTAAAAAATATTTTTTATGATAATGCTAATGTGTAAAGGTAAGTTTTTCAAAATGTTTGTGCAAGGATTTATAATTTTATAAATAGTTCATCTATGAAATACCTTATTAAGTTTAGTTCTCTACCTATAATTAAAAGTGATCCTTTAAATTCTACTAGAGATGCAGTATTACTAGCACTCATAACTATACCTTGTTACCTGGTTCTCAAGTGAATGGAGGGCTCCTGTTTGCTTGATATGTTTACTCAGCTCCACTAATGCGAATAGGCAATCCACAAGAATAAGAAAAAAAAATGTATATGTCTGGCATATGAAACGCCAACTCAATAAGTTAATTGTGCAAAGAGATGTGAATTCTACCTGACACTACAAGAATAGCAATTACAATCTTTGGTAAACTTGTGGCAGCCTGATCATGGCTGGCCATTTCCTGTGTGAACAAGTTTGTTCTTGACTGCCGCCCCTCCACACACCCGCCATGTCCCAGGACTCTCCGGCTGACATCAGTTTTCTCATAGCTTTCCAACGAATCAGTGTTCTCCTTCCTTATATCTGTAGCTGTGTAGGAAAGTGGAAGTAACAAGGCTGGATAAAACTGCCTGCCATATTACAACGGGGACTCAGCCTTTGGATAAGAATCCATTGAGCCAGTGCCAGCATAAATAAACGCTGCTTCCTGCTTATAGCCTCAGTGTTCCATCTCTCTGTTTGAGAATTCTGCAACATTTCTGGTGGCTCGTCTGGGATTCAGAGATGGTGCTTTTTTTCCTCCTTGTCTTCAGGGTCTGGATCCTGGGACTCTGGGAGAAGCGGACTTCACCTGGCATGCCAGCAGACCTATTGTCTATAGAAGAGGAAGACTCTTCCAGCATACCGGGGCAGTGGCTCCATGAGTACAGTGGAACCCAGAGAAGCACAGGAACCAGCCCAGGAACACCACCCGACTGAGTGGTAAGGACCCAGGTCCCAGGAATAGCTTGTCCATTAGAGGACAGAAGGGGAGTCTGATCAAGTCCTGAGGTCACCCGATTACTCTACATTTGTTAGAGCAAACCATAACCTCTCAGGTACATAGGGCAGAGGGTGGAGTGTGTTTGGTGTGGATTTGTGTGTGATTGAGACGTGGCCTTGCTAAAAGTGAGAGTTAAACCCCTACCCACAGGTCCGTGGCAAATCTCATACAGCTTAAAGTGGTGTCACTGGATCCGTGAGGAGATTACTCCAATGATCCAAGTCAGTGGTTTATATTGATCCACCGATTACTAACAGGCGCTTGAAAGTTCCCCATGAGGGGCATGGCTGAAGACAGGCAAAGTGAATCTCTGTGTGTGGGACACCGATCATGGGTGGAAGGATGGGTGGACAACAGAATAAACAGACATCTTTAGATTGTATGCTTAAGAATTCCAAAAAGAGTTATTCAGGAGATCATAGAGTTAAACTCACCCACAGAAACTCTGAACCTTTTGTGAGATTGACTGGCCCTCTTTTGGTGTTGGATGGCCAGCAGAGGGTTCTCTTGATAAGAAAGTCATTGCAAAGGTCTCTTAAGTCATTACCAGTCAACCTGGCCACCCAGACGAATTCCCTTATATTGATTTTGGGGAGGCAAGAGTTCACACCCAAACTCCCTTGGCTGAGAGTCTGTCTAGGGGAGTATTGTAGGGTCCCTTAGCCCAAGCCTTGGCACCCTCCCAAGGTCAGTTGAAGGAAAAGAAGGCTGTGTTGCCAGCAGATCCAGAAGTCAGCCAATCTTTGCCTTCCAATGGAAAGCCCTGAAAGTGGAGACAAGGGCCAGTTAACATGGACACAGCTGCCTCAGGGGTTCAAGAACTCCCTGACCATCTTTGGGATAGCTATAGCCTTGGAATTAAATACCTTCCTGGCAGACCAAAACAGCTGTATGTAGATGACCTCCTCTTAGCAGGAAAGGCCTATGAGGAATGCATGGAAGAAACACATCCACTCCTCAATCTCCTTTGGGAAGCAGGTTACAAGGTTTCTAAAAGTAAGGCTAAAATCTGCCAAGAAAGCGTTAAATACCTTGGCTTCCACC